>PVJX010027987.1:0-24331 GCA_004027295.1 Dolichotis patagonum
TTTAAATAAACTGACTTCAATCTGACCTTTGTTATGTAATGATTTTTCTTTAAATTTAAATTACTATTTCTTTTCTGGTTTCTTAAGTTAGAAGACCAAGTTATGGCTCTGAAACCTTGTTTTCTAATGTAAGCATTGATTGCTGTATTTTCCCTTTGGCTTCTATGTCATTCAAATTTCATCACACAAAGTTGGATATTCCACGTTTTCATTTTTGCTCAGTTTAAAATACTTTCCATTTCCAACTGTGGTGTTTTTCCTCTTCCTTGAGTTATATGGAAATGTTGTTTGGTTCTAAATACTTGGATATTTTCCACATAACTTTCTGTTACGGATTCCTTAATTTAATATCCTCATGGTCATAACATGCACCTTTTCTGATTTGAAAACTTTTTAATATATTGTGACTTGTTTTATGGATCAGAATGTGCTCTGTACTGATAAATGTTTCTTGTGAACTCAAAAAAAACCAAAAACAAAAATTGCTCTTTGTTGTTGGCTGGAGTATTCCTTGAGGTTGCAGGGGTTCAGCTTGACCTAACTGAAGTCCTCTTGAGTTGTATCCAGCATGTTTGCCCTGAATAACCCCAGCTGGTTTCCCCCACATAGCTCCCCACACTATAAATAAACAAAACCATTAGAATTATATGTGGAGGTTTATGATTTGTGCCTGAAGTCCCTGATAGTAGCTTAAGATAAACCAGGTACATTCCAGATTGGAGAGAGTCCAGTTTTGTCCTGATCACTTTACATTACTTCTCACCCTTACTTCTCACCCAAGTCCCAGGCATTTACTGGCCTTGCTGCTCTCCCGGGTCATCCTTTAAGTAAATCCTCGAGTAGGCTGCCCTCTGTGCAACCATGCATCTTTCTGCCTCTTTTGCTTAGTCTCATGGCACCCTGGGGCTCAGTCTCCTACACAGTGACTGGGTTGCTCTGGAGCATAGATGAAGTTATTGATAGAGTTTTTCAAATCGCCTGTGCACCTATTCATCTTCTGTCTACTTGTTCTAGCAATTACTGAGAGGATGTTGAAATATCCATCTGCAATTGTGGATTTGTCTACTCTTAAGTTCTATCAGTTTTTGTTTTATATATTTTTAAGCTCTGTTGTTGTTATAAATATTTAGGATTGTAATGTAACTTCAATATATTGGACCCTTTTTAGTTAAACATGACATTTTTAATCCTTTGCAGTACTATTTGCTTTGAATTTTATTTTTATCTGATAATATATAGCATTAAGACTTTCTTTAGGTCAGGAGCTTGTTATACCTTCTTGCATTCTTTTGCTTGTAACTTATTTATGTATAATTAAAGTATAGTTCTTGTACACAGGATAAATCTGGGTCTTAATTTTTCTTTTCTTTATTTTCTCCTTCCTTCCTTCCTCCCTTCCTTCCTTCCTCCCTTTTTTCCTATTTTCCTTCCTTTCATTTTATTTTTCTGGGCACTGGCAATAGAACCCAGGGTCTCATGCATGCTAGGAAAATGCTCTACCACTGAGCTACATCCTGAGTCATTTTTTCATATTATTTTCCAGATAGGGTCCTGCTAAGTTGCAGAGTGGCCTTGAATGTGATCCTGCTCTCAGGTTCCTGAGTGGCTGAGGCTGCAGGCATGCATCACATGCCCAGCTGAGAAAGAGCTTTGATTTTTGATAAAGCCCAGCACCACCAGATCCATCATACAGGGTACCACTGCATTCCCCACACACTGACACCTTCAAAACCTCTCCAGTTCTGCTTGCTCTTCTCAGATTGACCCATAGTGCGTTCCAGTCCATTCATTCTGGTGGCCCTGGGGCAAATCAGTTCCCACAGCCAGCACAAGCCCAGGCCTGTCTGCTTCTGCACAGATGCGGGCATCATGCCGTTCCCTCGCCTGCCAGTGTTTTGTGCCTATGCCCTCACTTTAGCAAGTTCTAAAGGAAATCTTAGTACCCACTTGTGTCAGATGCTGTCTGTGGTATTTTGCTTTGCTATCTTAATGTTTTGTTTATTTGGGGGTAATTTGAAAAGATGAAAAACTCCATAGTCATTTTTACCAGCAACTCAATGTTCAATTAATTTTTTTGCATAATTCAACCAGGCTAATACAGAGGCTTAGTTGATTAGAAGCTCAATGGTACCAAATATTGGTGCAGTCATAAGATGTAATTTCAAGCCATATTACAGAGAGCGGAGCCCTTGTGCCCAGGAGGAGACAGGCCTCCCTCCTCTTCTCTGCAATCTGCCCTGGGCACCACCTCTGGAAGACACTGTGAGGCATGCTCAGGGAGGAGGGGCAGTCGGTAACCGTGCTGCCCAGGTAAGGGATTAACATGAACATTTAACTGAGACAAGAGAAGGGGAGGGAGCAGCAGGACCATCACTTCCTGACACTTGATCATGAGAAAAACAAGTGCAATTGTCTCTCCTTGGGATGTTCCTTCCTCTGGTTGAGGCAGAGACCCAGTTGGACTTAGAGAAGTACGTGTTTTTCCAGCTGGAGGCTGTACATACACTGACATCACCTCTAACACCTCTCAAACTCTAGACAAGCTCTGGGTTTTTCTAGCTCCAAATATTATGACTTTTGTAAGCCTTAAAGATGTACCCAGCATGGTACTAGGTATTGTTGAGGCTTACGCTTGGTTGTGGATTATAGAAAACTAAGAGTCAGATTTTACTCTCAGATATCCACGAATTAGTTGATAGGATTTGAAAACTGTATCCCTGGAAACAAAAGCAAAGAAAAGGATCAGCAGCTAAAACTTTCGGTGTGCTGCTGCAGGCCAGATACTGACGATGTGCCATCGCATCTCGTCTCTGCAGCACCCCTTGCAGCTGAGCGCTGTTACCTCTTTAGCTGATGAAGGTGAAACAAGTTATCCAAGATAGGTGTCTAGCAAGGGGCGGAGCTGGGATTCAAATACGGTTCTATTTTTTTCCGCAGACCTGTGTTCTCAAACATTTCAATAAGACAAATTTTGGATTTTTGAAAAAACTGGTGTCATATGACTCTAAGGGTGACCCAGAAGGAAGGAAAAGGGCTAGCATGAGCGGCAAGATTCTTCCATCCAGGCACCGACACAAAAGCCATATAGTTTCATCCTCAGAAAACATGTTTGATTAGCCTAAAGGGTCAGCCAGGACCCATCAGGAATTAACAACTAAACTCGGCATTTTTACAAAGAGAATTTACTATAAAAATGTCAACTAGATATAAAGTGATAAGTTACATAATTGAAAAGACAAAAAGGAAATTAATTATGGTGGAGGTAATAACTTCTGGAAACAGGCACCACCCCAAGGTCGGAAAAATAAGAGACCAGAATTATTTCACTTAACATCTTGGACCAGAGGGCTCCTGCTATAGGAAGGATTTACTGCTGCCAGAGTTAAGAAGTGTGGCCTGGCTAGGCTCACAGGAACACAAAAGGGACGTAAAGACCAAAGTCAGTCTTCTGCCCCAGCCCTGAACCTCCCTCTAGTGCCCCCTATCGGCAGATTCTGGCATAGAACCAGCGGGCCACACAAAGGGCCCAGTCCCAGGTTTGTAGAACTGAAAAAAAACATAGAGGCGGAAGAACACAACAGAAGACACACGCTTCAAGTCCCAGGCCTGGCAAACCACTTCTGGTGTCTCCCCACCCAGCCTTTTGCAGGCGCTGACTGCTTTGCTGACTTCTGGGCTCATTTCTGGGGTTTCGCTGGCGCCCACCTAGCCTCCTCTTATCATTTGTGTGTCCTTATCAGGAGAACCCACCCAGTGGCCTGCACAGCCTGATTCTTGTAGACTTGGAGCTCAGCACAGCCCCAGGAGCCCCAGGAGCTCTGGAATTTCCAGACGCATTCCCTGGCCTCGCCTTGCGACCCTGCCTTGGCAGGCGAGACCCGGCAGTGGTAGCTGCGTCTGCTCCATCCAGAGGGCTCGGCCTAAGCCACCACCTGCCTCTTAGGGGTCCGAGGCCTGTGGCCAGGACCGGTCCCGGAGCCAGCTTCCTGGGAGTCAGGGCTGAGTGGGGTCTGGTGTTCAGGCGTGTCTGGCTCCCATCGTGAAGGGTGATTCCTGTTCTGGAGGATGAGGAGCCAGCCCTTGGTGGGGGGGCTTGTGGTGGGTGGGGTGGGTGGAGGGTCACGGCTGTTCTTCCGGCCTGTGTGGCAGTTCAAGAAAATATTTGTTTCATTATTCATTTGTTTTTACATCTTACTGTTTTTCATTCTCTCTTTTCATTTTCTTTATAGTGTTTCTCTGAAGGTAGTTGTGTTGGCCCGTACCTGTAACCCAAGCACTCTGGGAGGCTGAGACAGAAACAGTGTAAGTATGAGCTCAGAGAGTTATCAAGACTCTCTTTCAAACAACACATAGAAAAGAGGCTGGGATGTAGCTCAGTGCAAAATCCCTGGGATCCATCCCCGGTACCTCCTGAGAAAAATTTTTTTCTTTGATATTTAGCAAGTGCATATTTGCTAATGGTGCTTTATTTTTATTTATTTATTTTTTTGGTACTGGGGATCGAACTCACGACTTCATGCTTGCAAGGAGGAATGGTGCTGTAAAGCAAAGGGACCAACTTTTCTACCTTGACAAAACTCAAATTCAAGCGTCATAGAGCATGGCTGATTAAGGAAATGGGACTGGCTTGGGTTCGATATCCTTAACCCAATGCGTGCAAAAATACAGGTTCAATTTCCTGCAATCCACGTTCATTTCTCTTCTGAGATGTCATTTTCTTAGGAGAGCAAAACTTTAAAGGATCACAGTTAGCCCGAGGTTCCTTCTGGTTTTCTAGGGTGATGCTTCAGTTGTGGGTGGTTTACATAGCCCCATGTGACTGGGGATATTCCATGAGGTGACAGTCTCCTGAACTTTTTAGTCTGCCTCCTGCAGGCCTGGTCCCTCTGTGTGCGGGTGTGCGCACATACAAGCATCACGCACACACACACACAGGCCACTTGTCTTCATTTCCACTCTGCAGTCATCCCTATCTCTTTATTTCCCACCAGTGTCCCTCTTCCCACAAGTAGACACACACAGCTGAGTGGAACTGGCACATCAGGATGCCTCCAGGGTGTGTCCTTCAAGGAAACCCAGGGACAGTACAGTACACAAGAGACAGCCCCAAAGAGACTTGGTACCAGAGCCAGGCCCCTTTGTCTGTCTGGCTGTCCATCTGTCTCTCTCTGAAATTGAATCTAGGGCCTTTGCACTGAACGACATACTTAACTCATTTTCTTGGAGAAAGATTTTCACCAAGTTTCCCAGGCTTTGACTAAGTTTGTGATTCCCCTGCTTCAGCTTCCAAAGTACTGGGATTACAGGCCTGTGCCACCGTGCCAGGCTGATGTGCTTTTCTTTAAACTTTTCCAAGATCCATTAAAGTAAGTATGTTGATGTGCCCATTTTAGAGGTGAAAAATTGAAGTTCATAGAGGCTAAGGAATGTATTCACCTTGGCACAACGAGGATTCTAGCAGACCCTGAATCCCTTCCCCAAATTCTGATGTCTCAGAGGGTCCCAACCTGCGAAGGGAGTGGCACAGGGCTCCCTGTTGTTCAGACACTGTGTGTGACTGGCATCTCAAGATCATTCACTTCCTGGACACAGAGGTCAGGAATTCCTGAAGAAAGAGTCAGAGCATCAAGGAACAGAAACCAGGTGTTCACCTGCCTGGTGGGATGGAACAAGCTGGGGGACTAGGCCTCCAGCCAAGGCACCCAAGTCATCAAAAGATGGAAGCAACTCAAGCCTGTGGTTTTCCTGAAGCAAGAACAGGCAGGGCTGGGATGCACCTGAGCAGCCCGGGTGGGGGAGGCGGGAGGAGAGGAGAGCGCCTGGGCCCTGGGAAGGGAAGGTAGGGCTTCCCTTCTCGCCCACCCTGTGCCTTGGAGTGCACTCTGCCCTTACCCTGGAGGGCGAACCTAGTAGAGGCTGGGCTCCCTCCAAGGTCCTGCATTTCTGTTGCAGACATGACTGCAGAGAACTGGACTGTGGATTTCAGTCTTAGATCTGGAGCCTGGAAGCTGGCAAACTTTCTAAGTAGGTTGAACCACCACCAAGAACATCAACAGCCCTCTGGGAGGTTGAGACAGGAACACCACAAGTTTAAGTCTAGTCCAGGAACTTAGCGATTTAGCGAGACCCTCTCTCAAAATTAAAGCAATTAAAATGGCCCTAGATTGAATCCCTGATACTATGAGGAACGTCAGTAAAGTATAAAATCATAACAGCAATTGAGATTTTGGTAATATGGTTTGATAAAATTATACAATCAAATAAAAGATCATGGTATAGTGTTGTATTTTTACATGAGTTTATAATTTTTTTAAACCACCAGAGTATTCAACCACTTTGGTTAGAAAAAATGAGTAGATGTTTGTGAACTCATTTATTCAAAATAGAGACAATTCTTGCAACAAATAAAAATTCATAGGCTACTTGCAATTAGCTTCAGGTCCCTCCATAAGCAGAGCCTCCCCTACTGCTACCAGGGTGTCCCCAGTGCACTGGTCTACACCACGGTTCATGGCCTTTGAGCCAGAGGTGTGAGAATGTGAGGCCCCGGAGATGGCACTTCCTCAGCATCTCTGTGCTCATAGGCAGACAACTCGACTCCTGTGGTCTGCAGGTTTCCCCTTTTCACCTGTTTTTCAGGGGTTCTGGGACAGAATGAGGACCTAGCCATGAAACATACTCTGTGTCTCAGAAGCTATCCCATTCTTATTGTTTCAGATTGAAACAAAGCATACGCCCCTTATTTTTATCATTAGTGAACCTTCAGACATGGAAGGGAAGGGGCAAGGAGGAGGCTGCTTCACAGAGGAGAGTGTGTGGTTGCGATGTTTCTGCTTCCTCTTTCTTAGGATCATTTTCCCAAGGAGGAAGTCAGGCAGGACTTGGTCACCATCCTGAAATGAGGGATTGCTTAGATCAAGACTCAGGGCCTCCACTGAATTAGATGACTAAGTTATACAGAGACATAGCAAATGAATGGAGCCAGAAAGTGAAGCAAAGGATGTTACAGGAGACTCAGGAGCCAGTTTCCTTTGTTTCCCCATTTGTTCTATCATCAAAACATCCAGTAAACTGGCCCTGAATCAAGTCCAGCAGATTGCTATAGCTGCTGGTTTCAAACAGGAGCCTAAAGAGAATGGTCTATTGACCATTTCAGAACTTTGGAAATGTAATGGTCAATTCATCAGAAAGAAATAGTGGCGGTAGTGTGGCAGGCTTCAGCGGTCCACAAGAGAGAGACCCTGGCGTCTTGGGACCTGCACCATGTGGCAACCTGGGGTGCCAGCAGAACAAGGAACTCCCCCCTCTCTGGTGAGCGGCTGTGAGTGTGGCAGGCTTCAGCGGCCCGCAAGAGAGAGACCATGGCATCTCGGGACCTGCACCATGCAACAACCTGGGTTGCGAGAGGACAAGGAACTCCTCCCCTCTCTGGTGAGTAGATGTGATCCTGCCGGCCTGAGGGCTGAGAATCAAACATCTCATGTTGTCCTGTCTCCCGTCCCTCCCCCCTCCCCTAGCAAGTGGGAGCCAGTGAGCTGGGCATGTTGTGAAAGATTGGCTATGTTGTTCTGTATGAACTTTCCATATACAAAGATATGGACAACCATTTGGAAGAAAACAAGAGACAATATGACAAATAATGAAGATCTCTGGTTGTTTAGCTTTGAGATTTATGTTTTCTTATGTCCCGTTTTGTTGTGTTAAATTTTACCTCCTTTAAAATAATAATAATAAAAAAAAATCTAGTAAGTCCTTCCCAATGCCTGTTCTGAGCTGCTAACATGCAGGTTATGATGTGTTGGAAGATCCATTCCCATTGCCGTCAAGCTCATTATCTGGCTGGGGATCCAGACATGCTTACAAAGGATGATCATATCATGTGATGAATCCTAGGGTAGATAAGGCATAGGAATTTAGGAATAGGAGAGGGGTCCCTCATCCAGCTGCCAGATAGAGAGGGCTTCCTGGTGGAAATGACGGTGCAGCTCCCTGTGAAATGATGAATGTGGTCCAAGATAGAAATGCAGGAACCATGCTGGGCAGGAAGCTGGTGGGAGGGACTATGGCTTTGTTTGTTAATAGTGCTGTTGGTGTGTGGCTGTCATGTATTATGAGTTTTTCCCAAGTTAAGGGCCCAAAGCAAACAGAAACCATAATCCTTGGGCTGATAGCCAGTGGGTCATGGCTTTCTCATAATCATAGATGAGGCAAACCCAGTGGGAGCAGAATTTATTTCAACCTCAACAATTTATGGTCCTGAAACTTTCTGTCTTTGCTTCTTATTCTGTGCTCCCTTTTGATATACAGTGCAGGGTTACCAGCTGGAATTTTCTCAAAGCTTACTTTTATCACATCATTCTTCTGCTCAGGAAGCTTTGCAGTACTTCTGTTTCTGGCCAAAGTGAAGAAACAGGGACTGGGTTTATCAAATCACTTAAGTAAATCAGATTAGTATTTGAAACCACAGTTCTAGTACATGTGCTGCCTAAGTGAGCACTGAAACCACAGTTTTAGAGATAATGAATATGAGGCCACGTGAGCCAGTGATTTCTAAGAAATGGGAAACAAAGTAAATTTTATAACCTCCCATGGTCATGATATCATAGACGACGCAGCAGAGAAGAGAGGATAAGAAGATTCTTGGATTCCCTGAATTAAGATTGGGTGGCGCATCCAGGGAGTACAAGATGGCCACGTTTATAGCACGGAAGGGCAGAGAGATAAGAGCAGCAAGGAAAAAGGACTCTAGAGACCTGTGGAGGGTCTTTATGGAGAACCCCCAAATCACTGAGTGATAGAAAGAGGGCTTCCTGGGGCTGAGAAAGAGGGAAATAACAGAGAAGCAAGCACACAATGGTAGAAATCATGCCTGTTCCCATCAGGCAGACTGGGAGACTTAGAAATTCACACTGGGCATAGTATTCCAAGGGACCTTACCTCTGTGGTGGGGAACAATTAGACTTCAACATGGCTCCATCTAAAATTCATGAAAAGAAGACCCTTACAGGGTCAAACTAATCCCAAGTAACCAAATTATATGTCAGAATACATTTTAAGAACACCTATAATACCACTAAAACATCCAGTAATTATAAGGTTGACATTGTCCAGCATCCAATCATAGATTACCAGAACTCAAAGAAGTAAGAAAACACAACTCATAATGAAGAAAAACATTAATTGAGTGAAATCAACCTAGAACTGACATAGATATGGAAACTAGCAAACAAGGACATTAGAACAATTAGCACAGTTGTTTTCCATGTATTCAAGAAGTTAAGTAGAGATGTGGAAGATATATACAAATTAAACTTAAAGTTCCAGAAGTGAAACTGCACTGTCTGAGATAAAAAGTACAGTGGATAATATTAGCAACAGATTAGACATTGCATAAAAAAATGTTTAGTCTCCTTGAAGATATAGAATATAAAATATATAACATGAAACAGAAAAAAGAAAGAAAATGGAAAAGTGTGTCAGACTAAAATTCTGAAAGGCAAAAATTTAAAAAGTCAATGTAGAATTCTATATCCACCAAAAAACCTCTTAAAAATAAAGATGAAATAGAAGATCTTTCAGACATATCAGAGTTGAAAGAACTGATTTCCAGCAGATCAGTACAAGAAGTATTAGTGCTTCAGGTAGAAAGAAAAGGATATTAGCTGGAAACATGAATCTATACAAAAGCATGGAAAGCATCATAAATAATGATTATATGGATATATGTAGGATATTTTTATTGTTTGAACATCTTTAAAAATTATTAATGAAATAATCATAATAAATATTATTAAATTTATTATGATTATTTCATTAATAAATAAACAAAAACAGCAATAGTATGTTGTAGAATTTCTAACATATATATTGGTAAACTGTATGAAAATTGCACAAAGTGAGGGAGAAATGAGGCTTGCTACTGTGTGTTTTATATAACTATATGTGTAGTATAAAATCACTTAAGGCTAGGTTGTTTTCATTTAAAAATGCAAACTATAACCCCTGAAATCACTAAAATAACAAAATAAAGAGTTGTTACCAAAAAACCAACAAAGGAGACAAGATGAAAATATAAAATAAGTGATTAAGATTAAAGAATCAGAACAAGGTAAAGAGAAAAAACACAAAAGACAAATAGAAAATAAATAATAAAATGTTACATAAAAACATAATAAACAACATTGAAGGTAATTTAAATATTCCTATTAAAGTCAGATGTCACTAGTTTTTGTATAAAAAGAGAAGACTTAAAGTTTAAATTTTCTATTATTTTTTTGTTTTTTGTTTAAAGTTTAAATTTTCATTGCATATAAATATCTTTAAGTTTAAAACCACAAGTATATTAAGAGAGAAAAATGGAACAAGATATGTTGTACTAACACTAGATTTTAAAAACCTGGAGTGGCTATATTAGTCACTTTCCCAATGACTAGGACAAATATCCAACATGCACAACTCAAAGGACAAAAGGTTTATTCTGACTTGCACTTTCAGTGGATTCAATCCATGACTAGCTGGTTCTGGCACAGAAACAGCAGGTCAGAATGGCACAATCGAGGAAAGCTATTTACTGTGTTGTGATCGGGAAGCAGAGGGAGAGAGGAAACAACTCAGAGGCAAAAAGGTATCTGTCCGAGTCACCCTCAGGGACCCATATCTACCAACCAGGTCCCAGGTCCAAACAGCACAGTCAGTGATAAACTGATCAATGGGCATATCTGCTGATGAATCCATGATCCTCATGATCCAATCACCTTCCACAGTCCCACTTCTACACACAAAATTTTGGGGAGACATTTTATTTTTTATTTTATTTTATTTTATTATTATTTTTTTATTGGTACTGGAGATTGAACTCAAGACCGCACACTTGGCAAGGCAGGCACTTATGCCGCTGAGCTAAATCCCTAGCCCTAGGGGGTACATTTTAGATTTAACCATACATAACATTCCACTTCTGACCCCTGAAATGTCCACATCCGTCTCTTTATGCAAAATGCATTTAGTCCATCTCTGAGCTGCCAAAGTCTTCAACGGTTTTAGCATTGCTGAAAAGTCCAGTCCAGAGCCTCCTCTGAAACTTAGCTGTGAATCTCTGTAAAAATTAAAAATAAAGTTAAATACTTCTAACATAAAATGCCATAGGATGGCCCTGAAGCAAGGCCAGCAGATTGCTATAGCTGCTGGTTTCGAACAGGAGCCTAAAGAGAATTCTTTCTGTGGTCTGTTGGCCATTTCAGAACTTTGGAAATGTAATGGTCAGTTCGTCAGAAAGAAATAGCAGGTGAGTGTGGCAGACTTTCGGCGGCCCGCAGGAGAGAGACTCTGGCGCCTTGGGACCTGCACCATGTGGTTGACTCGGGGTGCTGGTAGAACAAGGAGATCCTCCCCTCTCTGGGGGGCAGCTGTGAGCCTACCGGCGCGCGGGCTAAGAATCAAACATCTCTTGTCGTCCTGTCCCCCCATCCCCTCCCCTGCTTAGCAAGTGGGAGCCAGTGAACTGGACATCTTGTGAAAAGATTGACTATGTTGTTTAGTATGAACTCCCTGTATGCAAAGATATGGACAACCATTTGGAAGAAAACAAGAGCCAATATGACAGATAGTGAAGATCTCTGGTTGTCTAGCTTTGAAATTTATGCTTTCTTATGTCCCATTCTTTTCTGTTTTGTTGTGTTAAATTTTACTCCCTTTAAAAAAAAAGAATTCAAGTCACATGTGATATGCAGAATAATAGCCCTCCAAATGTCTATGTTCTAATATGTGAAACCTTTGAACATATTAGGTTACATAAAAACAGAAAGTAGGTTCACTAATCAATTGACTTTGAGATGGGAAATTATCCTGCCCTAGTTTAATCTCAAGAGCACTTACTAAGTGGAACAAAGAAGAAGAAGTGAGAGAGAGAGAGAGCCAGAAAGACTGCAGCCTGAGAAAAACTTGACCCAACATTTCCAGTTTTAAAGATGGGGAAGAGGGTCAGGAACCAAAGAACTATGGAAATTTCTAGAAGCTGGAAAGGGCAAAAGGGTAGATTCTCCCTCAGAACCTCCAGAAAGAATACACCCCACCCCTGACATTTTGATTTTAGTCCAGTAAGATCCATGTCAGACTTCTGAACTAAAAGAACTATTCAAAAATACATTCATATTGTTTAAGCCACCAAGTCTGTGGTAATTACTTACAGCAGCCATAGAAAACCAGTACATTAGACAAGCGTTCTGATCCAGATTACTTCCCCAGGGAATTCTGCCAGGTACTTAAGGGAAAAATAACAGCTATTCATAAAGTTCAAAAACTATCCAAGTGGAGAATACTTCCCATTTCATTCAATAAAGCTAGCATTACTCTAATTTTTAAGAATAGGACAAAGACATTACAATGAAGATTATAGACCAATTTTTTCATAAATATGAAAACATTTAAATAAAAATAAGTAAAGTAAATTCAACAATAGATAAAACAGATAATACAAGTGGGGTTAATTCCAGGAATGTAAGGTTGCTGTAATAGTAAAAATCAATCAGTATAATTCAATGTTAATAATTTTCAAAAGAAAAACATGATCATTTAAACAGATACCATGAAAATATTTTTTAAATTCCATCATCTATTTCTAATAAAGAAAATTTCAGCAAACTAGGAACAGAAAAAGACTTCCTCAGCCTCATAAAGGGCAGCTACAAAAATCCTGCCGTGAACATCATACTTGTGAAAGGCTGAATGCTTTCACCCTAAAACTGGAAACAAGAAAGGGACCTCAGTTCTCACCATATCTATTCAGCTAGAGGTTCTAATCACTGTTATCAGTGGATAAAACACAGCCACCCATCTACACTGAAAAGGAACAGGTAAAAGTGACTGCTATTTTTTTTTTTGGTACAGTACTAGAAAATCTGACAGAATCTATGAGTAAGCTGCTAGAACTAACGTGTACACAAGATCAATATACACAAATGAACTGCATTTCTGCATACCAGCAACGACCAGAAGCTAAAATAAAAAAATATACAAATATCTGCTGAAAATTGCAAAATACTGAGGAGAGGAAAGAAAACCTAAATAAATGGAGCGTTATAATTTCTTCATGGGTCAGAAAACTTAATATTAATACTATATAATTTCTCCCCCAAATTGATATGTGGATTGAATACAACCCCATTCAAAACCCCAGAAGACTGTATTTTTGAATAGAAATTACTGATGTGATTCTAAAATGTATGTGGAAATGCTGAGAACTCTGAATAACCAGAATAACTTTGAAAAATAAGAGTAAAACTAAAGTACTCATGTTACCCAGAGCGAACAAATGTTTCCTTAAAGAACCAAATAGTATTTATTTTAGGACAGTGAGCTATTTTGTCTCTGTCACAACCACTCAATTCTGCCATTGTAGTGAATAAGCAGCCATAGGCAACATAGAAATGTAGAGTGTCTCCATTCAATAAAACATTATTTAGACAATAAGCAGCTGTCTTATGAACTTCCGTTTGCAAACCGCTGATCAAGGCAATGTGGTATTGCTCTCAGAATAAACAAACAGATAAGTGGAACAGAGCAGCGAGTACATAAAGGCACCCACACACATATGGAAAAGACTTTACAAATACAAAGGCAATTAAGTGCAGAAAGGATAGTTCTTAATCAAATGGTGCTGAATATTTGAATGCAAAAAATGAACTTTGATCTGTACATCACACTACATATAAAATGAATACAATATAAGGAATACACAATATTCCTACAGCATATTTAAAAAGATGAATTATAGTCAAATGTGAAGTTTTAAACTACAAAACTTCTAGAAGAAACTATAAGACAGAACCTGTGACTCTGTTAAAGATTTCTTAGATATGACATTAAAATATTATCCATAAAAATCAAATTAATATATCAGAATTCACAAAATAAAAAAGCTATGCTCTCAATAAGACAGACACTTTTCAAGATGAAAAGATAAGTCACAGACTAGAAGAAATCCTTTGCTAAAACATACATCTATAAAGAACTTGTGCTCAGAATACAGCAAGAATAAGTGAAATTCACTACTAACAAAACAATTCAAATTTAAAAGGATGGGGAAATTGGGAGTAGAGGCACATACTTGTCAACCCAGCACTCTGAGAGGCTGGGCAGAAGGATCACAAGTTCAAGTCCAGTCTGGGTAACTTAGAAATTTGAGAGAGATCTTGTCTCAAAATAAAAAGTTAAAAAAAACTGGAGATGTGCATAGCTATACCCATGGAAGAAGCTACAATTCTTTCATTATTTTGGCAGGAAAGTCAAATCATATACTAACTATGGAGAACTGTCAGGTAGTTGCTAAAAAACCTAAAAATATACCTACTTATGATACAGCCATTCTACCTGTAAATATTTACTCCAGGAAAGAAAAAATCCCCATAAAAAGACATACACTCAAATATGCATAGAAGCTTTTATTTTTTATTTATAAGATACAAATTTTTTATAATTTGTCAAATTCACGTCAACCTTATTTATTTGAAACAACACAAATGCCCGAAAAACAATAAATAGTGGCATGTCCATATAATGTAATGCCATTCAGCAATAAAAAAATGAATAAACTATTGGTAGCATGTTACAACACAGATCAGTCTTAAATTAATTGTGCTGAATGAAAGAAACCAGAAAAAATGTATGCATACTGTATAATTCTATGTCTGGAAAACTTTAGAAAATATGAACGAGCTTATATTGATGATCAGTGGCTGCCACGGAAGGTGAGGGATAAGAAGGAAAGATTACCAAGGGGCTGAATGGGGATGGATATGGTCATTGATTTGACTGGTGATGGTTTCTGAGTATATACACCACAACATCCTTATAATTATATTTTAAAGTAATAATCATATTTGTTATTTTATATATGTGCAATTGATTGTATGTCAATCGTACATCAACAAGGTTTTTTAAAAACTGAAATAGATGATTTATAATTCAGCACTAAAAGCAAAAAAATACTGTTAGCCAGCTTTCCATAACCATAACAAATAGCTGAGAAACTCACTTATAAAGGGAAAAGCTTATTTTGCTCCTCAGGACTGGAAGGTCTAGACTATTATCTGTTGGTCCGGTTGCTTTTGTCCGGTGATGAGGCAGCACGTGATGGGGTGCAGTAGCTGGAGAAGCGACGTCTTAACAGCTGGACCAGACTGAAACTATGCTAAATGTTAACCTACAATTTGGGGTGCAAATTCAGAGTTAGGGGTAATTCAGATTCATCCAGAGATAACTGACCCAGAGATATATTTCTGTGCAACTCTGCATTTGAGCACAAAACAAGGACACAACTCAGAAAAGAAAGAATGGGTTTGTTTTTTATTTAGTAATTTCTTATCCAAGCAAATAATTACAGAAATAACTGACATACTCATATGATCTTTCTGGTGATTGGAAAATGAGCACTACGAAGAATTGCAAATTGTCAGCCATCCTAAAATTGTGGAGTTTCCTTTTCTATTTTTGTTATGAGGACAAGAAATCAGAAAGACAGGCTTCTCTGTGGAAGAATTTAGGAGAGACTTTTGAAAAAACAGTATTTTTGAGTCAAGTGGGACTTTCTAAATGACATCTCATCTGGTAAATTGTCGCAAGTTGGATGCTAAGGAATTGGACATCTGTAATCAGTATGGATGCAAGGGCAGCCAGGAGCTGCCATAAGCAGGGCAAGGGAGGATGCAGGAGCCACGCTGCTCTGGCTTTTCATCAAAGAAAGGTAGAGACCAAATTCACAAATGAGGACCTGGGTAGGAGTTGAGAGTAACAGAACGATCTGGTGGGTGAGTGCCATGTTTCCTTTAGTCATGTTCCATCACTTTTATCTCCTCATCAACATAAATGCCTCGATATTCAAAAGACGAGGAGAAAGAGGAAGACAAGAAGGAAAAAGAGTATGTGATAGAGACAGGATTTAGCTCGCCACTTCTAACATACTCTATTATTTTACCTTTTGTAGAAATACGAAAGTTAGAGTACCAAGGTATGCACACATACCTGAGCACACGCATCGTGGTGGATTAGACACTGGTGGTCAATTTAAACACCAGCTGAACTGGATCAGCGTGTGCTGAGCGTGGAGGGCCCACTGAGCACTGTTGCTAGTGTAAAAAGGAGACCTGGAGAGGAAGACTAGTGTTGTGGGTTCTCCTGAGTGTTCCTGTTGTTTGGAGCCGTTTGTTCTCCTGGAGGAGCTGGTCACACTGGCTCCCCTGATGTAAACTTGGCTGTTATCATTGGAGCAGCTCAGGACCTCATTCTCACTGAGGATGGCTGTGGTGCTTTTCAGGGGAGCCCTTGTCCTTATTTTGAGCATTGTTTCTGGGCTCCAGTGCAGAACCCTCAATCCACTAGCACAGCTCCTTCACCTGCTGGCATAGACTTTCTAGCTTCCACCGCTGACCTTTGGGCCTTCCCAGCGCAGATCCGTGAGACAGACTTGCATGAGTCATCGTCTTGGGCTCATGGGGGACACTGTCATAGGCTCTAGGTCTTCAGCTGGACTCATGCAGGATATTGCTATGGGAACCAGGCCCTCTGCTGGAGTCTCTAGGTCTTTAGTGTGTGGACAGATTTTCTGCATGTCTTGTATTTGGGCGACGATCATAAGATAATACTGTAAATTATGTGTCCTATATGTAATCATTTTCCTTGCAATCCACTAACTACCACACGCATGAATGGTTAAACTTAGTCTGGATGGTAACGCCCAGGAACTACACTCATCTAAGACAAGTGAATGGAAACAGTGATATCAGTGCAGGCATAAAGACAAAGAAGTCTTTTATTTCCATGCTGATCTGCTCCTGACCCTCCTAATCCATGATTAGCCAAGAACTGCACGCCATAAACACATACCCTTAGCCTGAAGATGCCCTTTTAACATGACCCTGAGTTGCAGAAGTCAGTTGTGAGATTAAGATGTTCTTTTGGCACAGGAAATCTTAAACATCTTAAATATGTAATTAGAAAAAAGTAAGAACAAACCTTGTCAATAAACTGTCTGGCCCAAAGTCTTATGGGGGTGGGGGTAGAGTTACAGACGAGGAGGGCCTGCCTGCAATGTCCGGTTGAAAACTGTAACCACTCGCACACATGGTCTCTCACACACACCTACACCTTGTAATGTCTAAAATATTTACATTGGAGACCTTTTATTTTTCCTGGAGTTCTTTAACTATGATAATAATAGCTGACACATATCAAATGGAAATTACATGCCAGGAACTTCACATAAGATTTCTATTCCTTACAACAATCCTATGAATTAGTTTCAGTCATTCCCATTTTATAGAGGAAGTAACAGAGGTTTAGAGAGTGGGGAATGTGGCCACAGTAACATGAGGTAATATTTCCACAGGACTGACCCCTAAAATACTCTGGTACCAAACTGAACTCTTTCCTCCTTGCATACTGAGACACAGACTCGGCACAGGGGACATCGAAGCAGGTCCTAAGGTCCTATCTGCAGACTTCCCAGCTGGGCCAGCGGGAGCACAGGACCCAAGCTGGGGAGATCTCCATCAAGGGCAGCGGCTGCTGCCCCTTGGCCAGTCTGAAGGCCCTGCCTGCCAAAGGCCTGCTCGGCCACGGGTTTGACTCAAGTGCTCATGCGGATCTTTCCTTTGGCCTGTTTGCTTCCAGACTTAATGGTGCTCCTAACAGGACAGTGGCTTTTGGGTTTGTGCAGTGCCTTGGACGTACAGGAGATGGTCAGCAGATTTTGTAGCCAAATCCAGTCTGTATCATGGAGCCCAACTGACATACACCAGGAGCCATTTGGTCTCAGGGAATTCAGTGGATCTGAAAGGCTGAGGCACTTGTGGGCTAGCACCGGTTTTTTCCTTTTTTCTTACATTCTTCAGACCAACCCGTCCTGTCCTGGGCTCCCCCGTCACCTTCTCCGAGGGCTGGTGAGGCAGAGGACTGTGTCAGAGGGAATAATGAGAAATAGGGGCAGGGAATGCTGAATTACACAGAATGGCGAGGACGCTGCATGTGGAACCTGTGCGTCCTCTCAGACTCCAAGCGCAGATAAAAACTCCAGGCATTGTACACAAAAACAAATCTAAGGCTACTGAAAGGTAAGAAGAGGAAAGAGGACCGGCCAGGGACCACAGGACCAAAGAATGACACAGATGTGAGTCTCCTGGGTTTGCTTGTTTGCCTAATATTGTCCAGACTGGTACTGGCAAAGCCAGCAACATGAAATACCAAGAACACAGACCAAAAAATGCCCCAACAAAAGCCTGCTGTCTAAGCAGAGGACCAGGAAGCAGGCAGCGTAGTGAGAGGACTTCTAGATAATCATCGCTCAGCCCCAGTCAAACACACAGAGAAGACTGTGGCCCCACACGAGCCCCTCCCAGAAAGGCTGAGTGGGAGCAGCCGCTTTAACACCAGCTGGGGCGGCATCTCCGGAGGCGGCTCCTGCTCTCCGGCCTCAGTGTAGACACAAACCAGACAAGTGAACGACCCAAGAGCTGACCTCCACAAGGAGTTGGTGCAGGCCTTGCAGTGAGAGATCCTTGCCGGGCACCTCAGGGGGAACTCACGGTGCTCAGAAAGAGTGGGTGCCTGGGCTGTCCCCACGGAAAAACAGAGGAGGCAGGCTTTAGAATCACCTCCCAGAAAACCTCTGCAAGGACTGCCCCCAGCGGCATCCATCCTGCCCTATCCCCAGGACTCGTCCTCAGACCACTCTGGCATTCGCCGTGCATGCCCAGGCCTGCAGGCCACCAGGGAACAGTCCCTGCCTCAAAGGGCTTGGGATCGAACAGGAGAAAGGAGATGGCATGGACCAATTGCAAGTAGGTGGTGGGAGCACCGAGGGTCCTGACCCGACTCACCTGGTGCTGAGCCTTTTCTCACTTGGTGAAATGAATTACAGATTTACATTAGGGTCACCTGGAGAAACAGGGGGCAGAGAGAGGAAGACGAGAGAGACAGAGAGAGACAGACAGAGAGAGAGACGAGAGAGACAGAAAGAGAGAGACAGAGAGAGAGACAGAGAGAGACAGAGAGAGACAAGAGAGAGACAGAGAGACAGAGATGAGAGAGACAGAGAGACAGAGAGAGACAGAGAGAGAGAGACACAGAGAGACAGAGAGACAGAGACAGAGAGACAGAGACAGAGACAGAGAGAGACGAGAGAGACAGAGAGAGACAGAGAGACAGAGAGAGAGACAGACAGAGAGAGATGAGAGAGAGACAGAGAGAGACAGAGACAGAGACAGCGAGACAGAGACAGAGAGACAGAGAGAGAGAAACTGAGAACAATATATGCATGGCCAGGTGTAGTGGCGCGGTGATTCTCGCTGCTTGGGAGGTTGAGGCAGGAGGATTGCAAGTTTGAGCCCAGAAATCTCGTTGGGCAACATAGCAATTTAGTGAGAACTTGTCTCAAAACAAAACAAAAAACAAAAAAAACAAAGAGTTGGAGATGTAGCTCAGGTAAAGGCCTTGGGTTCAATCCCCAGTATCATAAAAAGTGCATGCATGTGTGCATACATGTGTATATGTACATATGAAAAAGAGAAATATTTCAGGCTATTGGCTCATAATATTGTGGGGAATGTCAAGTCTCATCCCTGCGGGCTGGGCATGGCAGCACACACCTGTAATCCCCGTATTCTGGAGGCAGAGGCAGGAGGATCGCAGTGACTTCAAGGCCAGTCTGAGCTCCTGAACTACATAGCGAGACCTTGTTTTAAAAAAACAAAACAAAAAAAGTACTAAGCACCTGAGGGGTAAGCCAGCAGGCTTGGGGCTAGGGGGGAGCTGCTGTTACCCTCAAGTCTAAAGTCAGTCTAAAGGAAGATGCCCCATCCCCACGGGACCTCAGTCTTTTTTTTCTTAAGGTCTTCAACTGACTACCAGACAAAATTTACATTATGGAGGTGGATCTGTTGTACTCAAAATCTGATTTAAAAGTAAATCTCAGCTGCATGTGTTGTTGCAAACCTATAATCCCAGCAATCTGGGGGGAGAGGCAGGACAATTGAAAGTTTGAACCCAGCCTGAGCCACTTAGCAATTTAGTGAAATCCTGTCTCAAAAAATGAAAAATGAAAAGTTAGGGATAGAGCTCAGAGCAGAGGCTCTGAGTTGAATTCCAAATAGCACCAAAAAAAAAAAAAAAAAAAAAAAAAAAAAGCAGCTATGTTTTCAGCAACATTTACACTGGCGTTTGACCAAATACTATGGCCTTGGTAAGTTGACACATACTATTAGCCATCACAAGATGCATTTGAGCTGTTGCATGTATCAATAGTTCATTCCATTTTATTACTCAGTGATCTTCCATGATGCACGGTATGCATGTGCTGGCTTCTTCAACTACCCACCCATTAAAGGACTTTGGATTGTTTCCAGTTTGGGGAACTGCAAATAAAATTTCTATGAGCAGTAGGTACCTATGTTTGTATGGACAAAAGTTTTAATTTCTCTGTGATAAATACTCAAAAAGTTAATTGCTGGGCTGCACTGCTATATGTTTAACTCCATTAAAAGCTTCCAGGCCAATTTCTAGAGTGGTTGTGCAGTATAAAATTCCCATCAGATGGCCAGGGATATAGCTCAGTGGCATAAGAGCCTGCCTGGCAAGTGCAAGGTTGTGAGTTCAGTCCCTGGTACCAAAATAAAATAAAATAAAATAAAATAAAATAAAATAAAATTCCCACCAGCAGTGTATGAGATAGCTTTTTTTTAACTTCCTCTCTAGAGTGTAGTGTTTCACTCTAGAGTGTATTTTTCATTTTAGTCATTCTAGTAGATGTGTGATAGTATCTTATTGTGATTTTCATTTGCATTTTCCAAATGGCCAGTGATTTTAGACACCTTTCCATGTGCTTAACTGCCTTCTGTGTATCTTCCTTGGTTAAGTATTAAATTCTTCTGTTTAATTTTTAATTGGATTATTTGGTTTCTTAATTAAGTTTAATGAGTTTTTTGTGTATTCTGTATTCAAGTTGGGTATGTGATTTTGATTTTTTTTTTCCCCAATCAGCCATGTCTTTCACAGAGCAAAAATTTTGCTTATTTGTCTTTGGTTTCTAATTCATAAATGTTAAGGATGTTTAGGAAACATCTCTGGTTTCTTTTTTTAAAGGTCAAAACAAAATATAAATGTGTGTTAGCTTTCTGTTACTATAACAAATACCTGAGATAATAAATTTAGTAGAAAAAAGGTTTATTTTGGTCCCCAACTTTAGAGGCTTCAGTTGATGGTTGGTTGGCCTTGTTGGCTTTGGGCCTGTGGTGAGGCAGCAAATATGGTAAGATTTTGTGGTAAAGGAAACTACTCACCTCACTGTGGACAAGAAAGAGAAAGAGTCCTAATAGCACTCTGAGGGCACACCTCTGATGACCTCACTTCCTCCCAATATGCCTCATCTCTTAAAGGTTCCATAACTCCCAAGATGCCATGGGCTAGAGACCAAATCTTTACTATTAGGACCTCTATGGGATACTTATCCAAACCACAGAAATATATTTTATCTTTGACAATCTGAAGTGATTTTCTTCCTGAAAAAATTAATCGATATTCAATATAAATTAATATTCCTTAAAATGTGTTCAATAAGTTTCTTCTCATGAAAAGAGCTACATAGAGCAGTGGTAGTACTGCCATCCAAGCAAAGGTTTTTATTTTAGGAAATGAGGTCCAATTTATTATTTTCCTTCTACAGATAAGGAAAACTATGCCTTTTATGTGACATCTAAGAACTCTTTGCTTAGCCCAAAATTCCAAGATTTTCTACTTTGTTAAATTTTAGAGTTTTTTTCACTTAAATTAGTTGTCCTTTGAAAATTTTGTACAAGGTATGAGTTTAAGTCATTTCATTGTTCTTTTTCTTCTTTTTTAAAAATATCCAATTGCTCAGCAACATTAGTTGAAAATGTTATTCTTCCTTCATTTGCATTTGCAAATTATTCTTCCTTCAGCTGCATTTGCAGCGTGGTATAGGCTGTGCAGTGTGGGTCTATTTTGGGGTTTGCTCTTCTGCCCATTGAGCTTGGCCTGTCCTGCTAAAGCCATACTGCCTTGATTAGGATTGTTATATAAGAAGCCTTAATACTAGGTAGAGGGCATCCTTGGACATTATTTTATTTCATTTTTAAGTGATTTTAGCTACTCTGGTTCTATTGCCTTCCCATAAAAATTTTAAGAGAGACTTGTCTGTATAAACAAAAAAATCTTGCTAAAGACATTGATAGAAATTATGCTAAATTTACAGATCGACTTGAGAACTGACACTCTCCCACTGCACCACACCCCCAGCCCACATCGTTTTTGTTTTGAACAATCAACTAAGATTATTAAAATCGAGAGGCTGCTTCCAAAGCTCTTTTTTCCAAAAACTTTTGTCAGGTAGGCTCTGGGAAGTCACTCTTTACCTCCCAGGCTCAGTTTCCCCCTCTGTCCAAGATGAGGGTGGACTCAGAGGCTCAGCAGGTGCTATAGACCAAGGGGCTTCTGCTCTAATCTGGGTTTAAATCTTGGCTTTGCCAGTTCCTGCCAAGGGCAAGGCCCTCTGAGTGTTGTCTTAAAGCCACACTGGTGGGGTTGGACAAAGTGTCCCAAGTCTACTGGTGGTCTGAATCCTTTCCCCTAAAACGCCATACCCTCAGGTCATGAGAGATGGTAATACTATGAGAGGAGTTGAGAATGGCCATGAACAGGCCACCAGGCCAGGATGGAAGGTGTCCATCTAGCCACAAAGATTGCCTGATTGAAGGCTCCATGGCTTTTCAGGAGGGCCCTCAAGATTCACAAGTGTTCATTGCTAAAAGATTCCAAGGGAGACCAAAGTGTCAGGAGATACAGGGCATCCAGGACCCTAACACTAATGCCGAGTCATCTGCACAGCTGAAGAGCAAACACAATGCACATGCCAATTGGAAAGGGACTGGTTTCCCACTGGGCTTTCCCCTGGGTCTAGGATCTGGGAAGGCAGGCATTTCCTTGAAAATCAAGGCCAATCATGGCTGCCCTTCCTGAAGGCTCCAAGGAACCAGGTGCCTGTCTGAGGAGGAGGACCTGATTAGCTCTGCACTTCAGATTCCTTCCCTGGACCTGGGACCGTAGCAGCACTTGGCTTAGATGGTGGTAGTAAGGGCTGCCATGCCTTGGCAGAGGGTAGACAATGGACTGTAATCCCTTGACTTATGCTGGATTTGTGGCAGTCTCTGGGTTAAGGACATCCAATTAATCAATTATTATTATTATTATTATTATTATTATTATTATTATGTGGTGCTGGGGATGAAATCCAGGGCCTTAAGCAAATGCTCTTCTACTGAACTACACCCCCAGCTCCCAAATGCCATTGACAGTTCCTCAAGATCCTCCCCAGTGCTTGCATTTGCCCCCCATTGACTATGTTCCAAAGTGAAAAAACAGGCTCAGTCCTGAAAAGTGCCGAGCTCTGAGTCTCTGGAGGCATCTGTAACAGCAGGGGGACGTGGTGCCTGCCCTGTGAAGTCACAGTTAGAGGAAATGAGAGACACTGTGGACAACCCTCAGCCCAGGCCCGGCACACAGGAAGCCCTCTGTCCTGGAGCAGTTGCTCTGCGCTATCATGATTAAAGATATCTGTGCTGACTGTGCAGTCAGCTGCTTTGTCACCACCCAGGACTCCGAGGCGGGAGAGGGGCCCGCCCCGCTGCAGGCTGCGCAGCCTCTGCTCCATGGGCAGCCCCACCCTGGCTCTGCTGAGCAGAGGTCACACTGGTGGAGGCTCAAGTCCTGTCCCACCCTCCCTCCAGATACTCTGGACAGATAGGGAACCGGCTGTGTCCAACCCACAGCCCACCCATCCAAGGTGCTCCTGATCTATGGAGAAATTTCACCCACAGGCTGTGACCTGGTCCCTTCCCTGTGTGGCTGGGAAGGTGAGGGCCATAACATACATACAGACACACCATGCACACTCACATATTGTCTCATATACAATACACTCCCATTCTCACACATAGACTTATATGCTGAGAACTCACACACACTCACAACTCTTACATTCACGTTCACACACAGCATATACACACGCTCATGTATCACACACATAGGAACTTTCACTCACACTGCACGCCACACACACTCTTTTACGCAGATAACACACGCACCATACATCTACTCTCTCTCCCCTGCTCGCTCTTATTTGCTGAGTGCACTCCATAGAGGACATAGTGCCTTTCAGTGTGGCTTCCTGCCCCGAATGTGGTGCAGTAGCTTGGTGAATGGATGGATGGATGAATGGATGGATGGAAGGTAGGTGGATGGGTGGATGGTTAGATGGGTGGGTGGGTGG
>PVJX010027988.1:0-24324 GCA_004027295.1 Dolichotis patagonum
CATCTTGTGAAAAGATTGGCTATGTTATTTAGTATGAGCTCTCCATATGCAAAGATAAGGACAACCATTTGGAAGAAAACAAGAGACAATATGACAGATAGTAAAGATCTCTGGTTGTCTAGCTTTGAAATTTATGCTTTCTTATGTCCCATTCTGTTCTGTTTTGTTGTGTTTAATTTTACTCCCTTTTAAAATAAAAAAAGAGAGAGAGAACAGAATTGTGTGGTGAAGAGAAAAGGAGATTTTGGTAGAAAAGAGACACAGAATATCCACCACACAGGTCCTGATTATAGGACAAGGGCCCTGCTGGGATCCAGAGAGAGAGAGTCCTGGTTGTCTCCGCCAAATGCAACTCCCCCAGACTGATCTAAACCAGTTCTCTTCCTTCTAGACAAGAGGAAGGAAAAGTCCCATTCAGACCGCAGAGAAATAAAAGTCTTCCTCACTGATTATATACAATTTACAGCAGAGTGTTTCATTTGGTGCCCAGGAGCCTGTAATAGCTGGAATTACCCTTGTTCCTCTTCCTCTTTGAAGGGCCAGGGTTGAGAAGTGCTCTGTGATTATGTGTTAGTAGATGACATTTCCATGCCAAACTTGCCTGGCTTTGTGTTGTAAGTGTGTGTGTGTGTACCTGTGCTTGTGCCTGTCTGCTTCCAGAACCACAATATTCTCATCTCTTCACACTGTTTTTCAGTTCAGAGGTGATGAATTTAAATGTTTTGTCACTTTACTCATCTTTTTGGAAGGAAGAAATGAAAGAGAGAAAAAAGAGAAAACCATGTCCCCCATTCATAACTTCATATGTGGGTTGGAACCCCCAGCATGAAAAAAGTAAAGTGAAGTGAGTTGAAGTGTGACATACTAATGGCTATCATGGGCCATGAGAAAAGAACATGTACTAATAGATTCCCTGGATCATGAATGTGAATGCTGCCATATGGAGAGACCTTGTGTATGATTCTCCCAAGAAGTTGTATAGCAGCCCTGGATAGAGCAGTGCACAATATAAAATATTAGAAACTTTAAGTCTGGAGTTGCAAAGTGTTTCTATTAAATGGCCCAATAATACATATTCTAGGTATTGTGAGCTACCTGGTTTCTGTTATATACTTCCCCCTACCAACCCTGCCATCTGTACAAGAAAAGTAGACATAGACAATATGTAGATAAATAAATGGCCATATTCCAATGAAAGTTCGTTATAAAAAAGCAGGTAGCAGTAGGATTTGGTGGGCAGGCCATAATTTACCTACTCTTGACCTGAGGGAGGTAATATTAAAAGGGTCTAGATTTGAAGTCTTGAAATTTTTATAGTAAATGAATAATCAAGAAGGATGGAGAAGGGAAAGAAGAGGAGAAAGAGATGGAAAAGAAGTATAATTGTTTTTAGAAAGGGAACAATTTCAAGTATCTGGGTCCATGGCCTCAGTATGAAGGGATAAAAATCCCAGTTTCAAAATTTGTGGGAGAATTTACAAATCCTCAAGTAAGGACTTTGGTACACCCCAGGTAAGCAGCTGTGACTGTGCACTGAGGAGTAAAATTTGTTTCCTAACACAAAAGAAATTGCTACCGTATTAGTTATCTGTTTCTGTGCAGCAAATTAACTCAAAATCTAGTGACTCATAAATAAATAGTTACTATCTATAATAGAGTCACAGGATCAGAAATCCAAGCAGACGTTCACCAGGTAATCTGGCTCATGGTTTCTTGTTCTGTCAGAAGTTAGCCAGACTGTGATCACCCAAAGGCTTAAGTGGTACTGGAGGACTTGCTTGACTGGCAAGCTGGTACTGGCTATCAGTGAGAGGCTTCAGGGCTTCTCTGAGGCTCACAAATATGGCAGTTCACAATATGGTGTTCTCACAAAATGGCATCTGGCTTCTCCCAGAGAAGCAATCCAAGAGAGCGAGGTACAAGTTTCAAGGCCATTCATGATATACAAGCAGTCTTATGGCATCACTTTCACCATATGTGTATCAAAAAAATCCATCCCAAGATTCCACATTGGGAAGAGAATAACCAAGGTGCAAATACCAAGAGGTAAAAGTCAAGGGTGCCATCTCAGAAGCTAGCTGCCTGCCACCACACTAAAAAAGAGAGGTTAAAAAAAGAGTAACTGGCTTAGAGCCTGGTTGCCTACTGCTATCTACCACCCTACTAATAAAGAGCAAAAATTTATAGCTCTTGGTTCTTAGCCTAGGATCTTATATATTAGTATTTCCTAGGAATTTGTGTCAAAGAATGTGTTGGTTGAAGAAATAAAGTGTCCAACTTAAAGTTTCCTACACAATAGTATTTATTTCTCTGAAGAAATTCTAGAGGTAGGAGGTTGGGGGCTAGAAAATTCAGCAATCTGATGCTATCAGGCTCTTGTTCTATCTTCCTACAGTTTTCTTGGCTTTCCTTTATGTCACAAGATAGTCACAAGATGACTATCACAGTCCAAATTCCATGATTACATACTTCCATGTAAAAGCAAAAAGAAGAAAGGAATATCTGTTGATATTCAAAGTACTCACTCATATATTTATTTTATTTTATATTTTTTATTTTATTTTTATGTACTTATTTTCCTGAAACATTTGTCCATGACCTCCTTATCCCAGCTAACAGTGCTTTCCACAGAAGCCTGTTATGGTTTTTATTGAGGTGTTTTCCCAAAGTCTCATGTACTCATAGGTGGAACTTTTAGGAGTAACTGGATCATGAGCGTGTGATACTAGACCATGGTATGTGATACTAGATTAGTCTACTGATTGGGGTAGCATAGTTTTAGGTGTCAATAATGGGCTTACTAAAGAGACCAGACCCTGGGTGTGGGTGGCACCACCTAACAAACTTATAACCTGGATGGAATAAAAAGGGAAAGAAGGAAGAGCCTTCGCTGCTTCCTGCTTGCCTTGCCATGGACTGTTTCTCTTTTGCCCTTCCTCTCTGCCATGAGACAGCCAACAATGTACTGAAACCTCTACAGACTGGGAGGAAACCTTCCCTCCTTTAATTTGTAGGTGTTAGGCATTTTGTCTCAGATATTAAAAACTAACTACCATACTTTCCTGAAAAGAAGATGGGGTCTTATATTAATTTTGCTCCAAAGATACAATAGGATTTATTTTCAGGAGATATCCTATTTTTTCATGTACAACAATCCACATTTATTCATATACAAAATTCTACCTTTATTCAAATACAATCACATCATTTTCTTCTGGTACATTGTCATAACTCTCCAAACCCCAAATTCTGGCCTGAATTTCTTGTGATTCCATTTCCTGTAGAATCATTAGTCCCAATCTTTCATATCTCCCAATACAGCTTTCATTAAATGAGCACTTCTTTTCCATTTGGCCTGCTCATAGTGCATTGGTAACACAGCTGTCAGTGATTTTATTCCATGAATTCTTCACGCAAGCCACAACATCGTGCAGGCTGGCTAGGCTTCATAAAATTCCCATTAAATTAAGTGTTAATTTAAAGCTTCCAAGACAGGAGTGGCAACAAAATGATGGCAGTTAAGAATGATGGTCCACACAAAAGCAACAAAAAATTGCAGGCAGCAAAATTCAGAAAGTCTTTATTTCATGTGATTGAATTAAATACATCCATTATAATACATGACATTAAATTATGATTCATATTAAAAACAAACACATCTATTCGTTACCAAGTGCACATGTTATTTATGCATTGTGTTTGACTCCAATTCATCATTTGGCAATATGTCCCAAGTTTGTCTGTGTACATCATCATTTACCTATCATCCAAAGATGCTTGCTTGAGTATTGCCAAGCAACTGTAATTAGTTTAAGTAATAATGTTGATATTATTTATATTTAATTATATAATAATATTATTATTTTTTAATTCAATCTGTCCATCATGTGTTGTAATAGATATACTAAATGTGTCTATATGGCTAACAATCTTAACTGGGGCTTATTTTGGACTAGGGCTTATATTATGAGAATCTTAAAAAATCATACTGGGGCTTATTTTTGTGTTATGTCTTACTTTCAGGGAAGATCAATTTTGGGACCGAGATAGTAAGATCAATTTTGGAACCAAGAGTAGGGTCTTTGCTATGACTATCTAAACATGTGGTTCAGAAGCCTTTGTAACTGGCTTTCAAGAGGTATTTGGAAAGTTTTGAACATGCCAGCTGGGGAATAAGCCCTAGAATTCTGTGAGCTGAGCTTCATGGAAGATTCTGGTCGAACCTCAGAAGAACAGAGTGTTGAAAGTAATGCACCCAGTAAAGACCAAGCTCAGGAGGTTTCAGATGAGAAGTACACACTGTCGTTGGGCTCTAGGCCATGTGTGTTATTCTTTGGCAGAAAATTTGTCTCCATTTTGCCCATGTCCATAGACATTGCAAGAAACTGAAATTAAAGGCAGTGGGTTAATTAATCAGGCAGAAAAAAAATTCAAGTTATACTATCTCCTAATGTCGAGGAGGTGATATGGCAACTGTTGGAGGCCTCTAACCACCTATATCTTGAGTATCAAGAGCAGAATGATTTAAAAGTTTTGAGTCTGGTCAGAAAGGGAGCTCTGCTAAAGTTGCAGCCTGCAAAGATGGGGTAAAAGGGACCCTGATCTTGAAAAGAGTAGCATTAAAAAGCCACGTAGTTTGAAACAGGATGATGAAAAAATGGCCTGAAAGCATGGCAAGAAGCAACAGGATTTCACCTTTCCACCTTCAAAATTGCAAAAGTGAAAGACTTTGCTTTGAGAAGATAGCCATAGGGCACCATGTTCCAGAATAGTGGTGGCCTATAGGACTTGCTCTTCAGGATTGAGTTCATAGTGCTCAGCCATCTAGGTACTCAACTCTTATAGCCAAGAGAGAAGGAAGCCTGGCTACTGCTCCAGCTAGTGGCAGACCTTGGCATTACCCAAGTGATGTGAGTTTTAGGTGCATGTAGAATGCAAGAGCTATTGTGTCAGGAAGGCTTCCACCTAGATTTCAGAAGAAGAAGACCTGGGAGGCCAGGCATTGTGCCTGTGAAAGGCTAGTCTGTGAAGTTATATGAATATGAAGCTGAAAATGCAGTGGAGACCCCAGAAGGCTGGAGACGCTAGAGCAAGATTCATCTGAGGAAAGCTGCAAGTAGTGAACAGTCAGCCAAGAGAGAAGCCTTGGGAAGTACAACTCCTGGCAGTGCTGTAGGATTGGGACTCCCCAGGCCCTTTGGAATTCACAACTTGCCACAGATGAGTACCTGGGTACTGCACATGGGACAATGAGATTTAAATGTTTTCCCTGCTGTATTTTGGTCCTGCTTTGGTCCCATTCCTTTCTATCCTCCTATTTGTACATTTTATAATGAGAATATTTATCTTATGTCATTGTATGTTGAAAATGTTTAACTTTCTTTTCATTTGTACAGGGGCTCACAGCTAAGTGTTTGCTTTAAATCTCAGAGGACACTTTGGACTTGGACATTTCACTGTGAAGTCTCTAGCAACTCTTAGAGATGGACTGACTGCATTTTGCAGAAAGGAATGCACATGAGTCGTTGGGGGGGCAGGAGTAGAATATTATGGTTTATACCTAGATATCCCCTGAAGTCTCAATGGTTGAAATGTGTGTGTGATACTGGGTTAGTCCACAGATTGGTTTGACATAGTTCTGAGCATGGATGCTGAATTTACTGAAGAGGGAAGAAATACTCTGAGTAGGGGTGGCACAAACCAAAAGGCTTATGGCTCAGATGGAATAAAAAGGGTAAGAAGAAGGATGACTCATTGCTTTCTGCCTATCTTGACATGCATTGTTCCTCCTCTGCCATGCTGCCCTGCATTGGAGCCAGCTAACTATGAACTGAAACTTCTACAACCTGAGCTAAAATAAACCTTTCCCCCTTTAACTTGTGGGTGTTGAATACTTTGTCACAGCAATGAGAAAGTAACTAAGACAGTGACAATGAATTTCTTAGAATCAGAGGATCATAAATTTTACAATCGAGCCCCCAAGTGGCAAAGTCAACCAGTACACAAAGCTATACAAGATTTCCTTTCACTGTAATAAATTAGCATAGACACCAGAAATATGTGGTAGAGCCTTTAGGTTAAAAGCAGGATAGTAAGAAATGTAAAAAGTAGAGGCCAAACTAGATGGGAAACAATCCCTGAGCCCCTGATGTTATCAGGAACTATGTGGGCACTATCAGATTCTTTTCCCTACACCTGCCTCAGTTTCTCCCTGACTGCATGTAAATGATTGCATCATCTCTTCTGCCCTTCAAAAGAGTTCCAAGACAAGCACATCCTGCATGTGAATTTCCCTTATGACAGTAAAACCAAAAATTGGATGACTAGTACCCAGAAGTACAATCTATGAAGAGAGCAATTTTCAAGTCAGTACTAGGGGGGAAATTTATCAGTTCTTATGGACTTGCTTTGGAAAGCGTGGCCGGCAAGTGGAAGTTCTACAAAAGCCTCAATTTAGAGGGATATTTCTAGATCAAAGGAGAAATTGCCTAATGTGGCCACCTTTGTAACTCCAAATTTTAGTCAATATTTATTGCTAGGCATTTCTTCCTGACAGCAACCCCAAACCTCTTCAGTTTTTTCACCCTACTACATAAAGTCATAGACTATGACACCTGATGTGGCCTTGAGACTGTGTACCTGGTAAATGTCCTGAGTTTATTAATTTGAATCTACATTTTATGAGCTTCCTTTTGTTATATGGAATTTCAAAGTCATATTTTAATTGACTTTTAAAATATAGTTTATGTAGAATTAAATAGTTTTAAATATATTAAATACATTTTTTAAACTGTGGAACCATAATACAGTCAAAATAAAGGTTGTTTTCAACACCTGGAGTTGCCTCATGCACCTGTGTATTCAGTCCCACCAGTTCTGCTCAGCACCCCAATACTTACACCTATTCTAGCATTTCCTTTTCTAAAACATATAGTCATAATGTATGAGGTCTTTTGCATATTTTGGGCTTCAAATTATTTTTGAGACTCATCCACATTACTGCATATAACAGTCCTTTCCTTTTCATCATCAAGCAGTTGTCTGTCATGTGTATGTACCAGTTTCCCAGTCGCTCTCTTTTGAACGTACCTGAAGTTTGGTGCCATTGTACTTCTCAAACATCCTGAGCTGGTGCTTTTATTAACTGGAGCAATTGGGTCATACACAATAATTACATTTCTTTTGGGGAACTAGTATATATACATATCATGACTTCATCATTTTTAACTCCTTCCCCCTTGTCCTCAGCTTTCTCATCTTCTCCAGATTCCCTTCCTATATGCTGTTTGAAATTCTACTCTCTGGTTCATAAACATTTCTGAATGCTGTATCCTCTTAATTATTTAGCCCCTTTCTGTTATGAACCTCTTTCGATTACCTTTTGTATTCCTTTATTCCTTCTTTGCTCTGAACTCTATTTTGATAAATAGCATTATAGACATTCTAGCTTTCTCTTGATTTACTTAAGTATCTTTACTTTGTACAGTAACTTTCTTTTAGGTAACATACATTGTCATACTTTTTAAAAATCCTAATGTGTTAATTTATGTAAGTTAATTGATACCCAAACCAATGCCAGTAATTCTATAAATGCTGTTTATTTTTCAAAAATTTAAAATTAATAAATATTTTTAAGAGTAGCTTTATGTTCACAGCAAACCCGACTGGAGAGCACAGAATTCTCATATACTCCTTACCTACACACACACACACACACACACACACACACACATATACACACACACACACGAAACCTCCTCACTATCTACCTCTGGCACCAGAGAGGTTCTTCTCTTACAGCTTTGAACACACACTGACATATTGTAATCTCCAAAGTCCATACACAGTTTTCATTGGAGTTTGCATCTAGTGTATATTCTGTAGGTTTCAACCGCATGCATCTACCATTTTTGTTCTGTGCAGAATAGTTTCACTATCCTAAAAATACTTGATTCTCTGGCCATTCTTACTTCCCTCCCTCATGGCAACCAATGATCTACTCATTATCTTCATAGTTTTGCCTCTTCCAGAATGCCATTCAGTTTGAAATCATATTATATGTGGCTTGCTCAGATTCCCTTTTTTCACTTAGTAATATGCACTTAAGTTCCCTCCATGTCTTTTCACAGCTTGGTAGTTCATTATTTTCTTAGTTAACATTCCATTTGTCTGGATATATCAGAGTTTGTGTATTCATTCACCTACTAAAACCACTTTTACTGCTTTTAAGTCTTAACAATTATGAATAAACCCATAAGCATGCATATGAGGATTTTATATAGATGTATTTTCATTTCACTTGAGTTAATACAAAGGAGTGAGATTGCTGGATCATGTAGTGAGAGTATGTTAAATTTTGGTTAGAAATTTCCAAATTGTTTTCTGAAGTGGCTGCACCATTTTTGTGTTCCCCTAGCAGCGAATGAGATTTCCTTTTGTTCCACATCCTCACCAGCATTTGGTGGTGGTACTGTTTTGTATTTTCACTATTTTAATAAGTATGTAGTGATATCTCACTGTTGTTTTAATTGCAGTTCCCTAATGATATGTCTGTATATCTTCTTTGTTGGGGTTTCTGTTAACATCTTTGGCTGACTTTTTAAATTGGACTGTTCATTTTCTTATTGTTGAATTTTAAGATGTATTTGTATATTTTGCATGACTGTCCTTTGTCCATCGTGCCTTTTACAAATATTTCTCTCAACTTGGGGCCTGTCTTTTCATTCTCATTAACACTGGATTTTTACAGAATGCAAAATTTTGTTTCAATGAAATCTAGTTTATTGCTTATTTCTTTCATGCTTTGTACATTTCATGTTGTATCTACAAGTCTATACCCAACAAATCTAAACCATCTAGGTTTTCCTCCTCTGTTGTCTCCAAGGAGTTTTATATTTTACATTTAGATCTGATCAGTTTTGGATAAATTTTTTGAAGAGTTTAAAGTATGTAATCATTTTTCCTACATGGATTCCAATTATTCCAGGACCATATGTTGAAAAGTCTTTATTCTCCATTGTATCACCTTTGCTTCTTTGTCAGAAGCAGTTGGCCATATTCACATGGGTTCTGTTTCTGAGAACTCTGCTCTTTTCCACTGATCTGTTTCAATTACAGTACCTTCGTAGTAAGACTTGGAAGTTGAGAGCACCAATCCTTCAACTTTGTTCTTACTCAATATTATGATGATTATTCTGGGGTTTTTGCATCTTTATATAAACTTTAGAATAAGTTTATTATTTCCATAAAATAACTTGCTGGGATTTTAATAGGTATTGTACTGCATTCAATCTTTAGATCAAGTTAGGAAGAATGTACACCTTCCTATTCATGAATATGAAATATTTCTCCATTTATTTAGCTCTTTGATATTGTCACTAGAATGTTATAGTTTTCATCATACAGTCCTTATACAAATTTTTTGCATTTGTACTCTGCTATTTCATTTTGCAGGGTAATAATGTGAATAGTAATATATTTTTTACTTCAAATTCCATTTGTTTATTCAAGGAATTTGATAGATCTATGTATATTAACCTTATATCCTGTATCTGTGCTATAATCACTTTTTAGTTTAGCTTATTCTGGATTTTTCCATAGATAATAAGGTCATGTAAAATCTGGAAACAAAGTTTTATTTTTTTCCTTTTCAATTTGTATACATTTTATTTCCTTTTTTTGTCTTTATCCAGGGCTTCCTGTATAGTATTAAAAAGCAGTAAGGACAGGAGACATTGTTGCCTTGTGTCTGATCTTAGTAGACATTTCTGGTGTCTTATCACAAAACATAGTGTTAGCTATAGGTTACCTAGAAATAGTCTTTATCAAATTAAAGAAGATCCCCTCTGTTCCTAGTTTGCTGAATAAGAATTATGAATGGGTGTCAGATTTTATCAAATGTTTTTTGTGTGTTGATTGTCATGATTGTGCAAATTTCTCTTTTAGTCCATTAATGTGGTGGATTGCATTGTTTTCTGAATGCTGAGATACATGCACATACCTCAGTGAACTTCAGTTAGCTGTGATTATATATTGTTGGATTTGATTTTGTAAATACTTTGCTGAGAGTTTTTACTTCTATTTTCATGAGAGTTATTAGTCATAGTTTTCTCTAACATTTTTCTTTGATTTGGGTATTAGTGTTGGCCTCATAGAATAAATTAAGAAATTACTTCTGCTTCTATTTTCTGGAAGATCTTGTAGTAAATTGACAAAATTTCTTCCTTAAGTGAAGAATTTACAATATAAATCTAGTCCTGGTGTTTTTTGCTTTGGAAAGTTATTAACTACTGATTTTCTTTCTTTTAGTAAGTACAAACCTGTTCAGATAGTCTATTTCTTTTCCTAAGGGTTCTGACAGATTGTGTCTTTGAAGAACTTGAACTATTTTATCTAGGTTGTCAAATTAATGGGCATAGGTTTATTCATAGTGGCCCCATATTTTCACTTGAATGTGTCTGTAAACTGTAGCAATGTTCTCTTATATTTCTGATATTAATAATTTATTCCCTATTTCTTAGAGATAATGGAAAGATGTTATATATTTTATCAATATTTTTAAAAGCTTAGCTTTTGACTTTATTGAGTCTTTAATTGATTTTTCGTTTTGAACTATATTTATTTCTATTTTAATTTTTATTATTTTATTTCTTCTTGTTTACTTTGAATTTAATTTGTTCATTTTCCTCTAGTTGCCTAAGGTAAAAGCTTATGTGACTGATTTTAGATCTTTCATTTTTTTCTATTACCTTAATTCAATGTTATAATTTTCCTTTAAGTACTACTTTTGATACATTCCCACAAATTTTGGTAAGTTATATTTTTACTTGCATCTAGATTGAAGTACTTTTTGAAATTTCTTCTTTGACCCATGTGTTATTTGAAAGTGGGTTGTCTGAGCTCCAAGTGTTTGAGAATTTTAAAAACATGTTTCTGTTACTGGTTTCTAGTTTAATTCTATTATAGTCTGCGAGTAGATAATGTTTAATTTATATTTTTAAATGTTTTATTAGTATATATTTATAACTAGTATTAGTATAATAATTATATTTATTGGGGGAAGATATATATATATATATATATATATATATATATATATATATCACATCTTGATCATTTGTAATTTGCTTACTAATAGATAGAGTGGTTATACTATAGTTTGCAATCCATACTGACAAGTAATCCAAATCCACTTTTAATTACCAGTCACTTTACAAGCAGTGCACATTTTACAACAAAATATTTCTAGTTCCTCTCTGCTGTTCCCTGAGCCATTGCTGTCTTTCATTTATTTCCAGTAAGCACAGATGTGCACACTAAACATACACATACACAATCAAATACATTGCTGTTACTATTTCAGATAAATTTTACCTGGTAAATGAAGTAAGAATACAAAAGGTGTCTACTTTATCTTCAGCTATCTCTTCTCTGGCGCTCTTCCCTTCTTTAACCCATCTAAGATTTTTTTGTTGTTGTTTTTGTTTTTTTTTTTTTTACTTATATGACTTTCAATTCTCTCTGGAGAATTTATTTTAACATTGAAAGCCAAGTCTACTGGCAACAAACTTCTTCAATTTCTTTTGTATTCTTAGAATTTCCACTTCTCTCCTTATAATATCGATCTATTATTGCAAGTTGTCTATTTTTTCCATTACAGTTCTAAACATATTAATCATAGTTTTAAAAAAATTGCCCCAACATCTCTGCTAGGGTTCTATGATTGTTTTCATCTCTTTAAACTATTTTTTGGGGGGATTTATATGGCTTTTAATTTTTTGTTGAAATGTGAATGTGACGTGCTGGGTAAATGAACTGCAGGACAGCAGCCCTTAGGAGGTGGTGGTGAGGAGTGGGGGAGGGGAAGCCATGTATTGTCCTAGGATGAGTTGGTCTTCCCACCAGCGTGTGCTGTTGGACTGTAGATTTCACTCGTGCATTTTGGTTTACCCCGTCTTAGGTAAAATAGTATACCTGTAGAAGCTGCAGCTGCCCACTTCCCTTCTTCCATGATGAACGTGAGGGCCAGGTGGAATTTGGAGTTGGCCTTTGCCTGAGACGCTTAGGCCCGGATAGAAGCTAAGCAGGTGCTATCATGCAGAAGTCTCTCCGAGGGAAGGGCTCATTAAACAGAACAAAATGCTCTGCCTTGCTTTAAACAGATTCCTTTGCACCTTCTCTTACCAGGAACATGAAGGGATTTTTCTCTGCTAGGCCTAGTCAAGCTCCTGAAGATAAAACTCATAAACATGGGCGCATCTCCATTTGCCTGTCACTGGGACCCCCTGGAGTTTTCTTCCCTGGCCCTTGTGTGTCTAGAGGCTCCAGCAGATCTTCAGTTACAGTTCAGGTTTCTCTACCCCAGCCCTGGTTATCGAGAAAGTTTCAGCCCAAGGGTTTCTGTTGCAGTAAGCAATCATTCTCTGCATCAGCCTATACATCTCTCCAGTTTTTTGCACAGCAATTTGTCCTGTGAATTAATTTCTCTGACAGATCTAAGAAAAATGTGAACTTTTAGTTTATTAAGCTTTTCTTAGCTTTTCTTTTCACTAGAGTCTGCTTTATTCAACTCATAACTTATTTTTTCTATGATTCCTATTCAGTAACTTTTTTTAAATTTTATTTTTAAAGAGGGTAAAATTAAACAGAACAAAACAGATCATAAGATAACAATGTAAGAGACACAGATTTCAAAGCAAGACAACCAGAGATCTGCACTGTCTGTCATATTGTCTCTTGTTTTCTTCCAAATAGTTGTCCATATCTTCACACACAGTGAATTCACACAAAACAAAATAGTATTAAACTGATCAGAACAGGATGATGAAGGCATTTTAGGTCTTCAAGACCAGATTATAGGGAAGTCAACAATGGCTGCCATAATGTCCCTCATTCTCTTCAAAATAACTGCCCATACCTTCTTGTATGTTGAAATTAAACAAAACAAAACAGACTAAAATCACTCTGAACAAAGAATAATAGTATTGCTGGATTTCACATCACGATACTACAGAATCAGCACTGGGTACCTTAGTGTCTCTTTTTCTTTAAAGTAGCTGTTCATTTCATTGTGCATTATATAATCGATTCTCATAAACTTTTTAGAAGTTCTGTGCATCCATGAGTCTCTACATGTATACGTATCCTTTCTGTATTAGAGGGAAAAACAAAACAAGACAAAACAACAAATTCCTAGAAAAACACAAAACGAAAAAGACATATAAACAACAATAGTAAAGAGCCCAGAACACTGACAATATAGGCTTTCAAAACAAGGTGGTATGAGCATAACTAGGGTTGTTATTTTACATAATGATTTTCAAGAGTTCCTCAGATCGTCATACAATAATATGCACAATTGTTCTAATCCTATGAATGTTAACTATTTTGTTCTAAGAACTTATAGAGTTTGTAGCACATAATTTTAGATGTTTTTTCTTTTCCCTTCCTTTTTCTTTTTCCTCATTTCCTTGAGATATTATTTTTCTCCTTTAAGCAGATTCTTATCCTTTCACCATAATTATTGAGTTTTTTGTATCTTATGTACTCTTACCATTTCTTACACTAGGAAGACTATATGGTATTTACACATGTGAGTTTGATTTATTTCACTTATGAGTATGATCTCGAGTTGTATCCATTTACCTATAAATATCTCAGTGTGATCATTCTTTATAGCAGAGTAGTACTCCATTGTATAAAAATACCACATCTTTTTTATCTTTACGAATCTCAGTCGATGGGCATTTAGGTTGTTTCCAAGATCTGGCTATTACTAATTGTGCTGCTATAAACATGGGTGCACATATATCACTGTGTTATGATGTTTTCAATTCTTTGGGAATACACCCAGAAGTGGAATAGCTGGGTCAAATGGGACCTCCAACACCAGCTTTTTGAGGAATCTCGACTGACCTCCACAGTGGTTGCACCAGTCTGCACTGCCACCAACAGTGCAGAAGAGTTCCTTTTTGCCGCAGCCTCTCCAGCATTTGTTGTTGGTAGTTTTCTTTTTTTCTCTGTTTTGTAGTTTTCTTTATCCTGGCCATTCTTTCTGGAGTGAGATGGAACCCAAGTGTTGTTTTAATTTGCATTTCTCTAATGACCAATGATACCGAACATTTTTTCATGTATTTATTTGCCATTTGTATTTCTTCATCTGAGAACTGTGTATTCATCTCAGATGCCCATTTTTGGAATGGGTCTTTGAATTTTGGGGATCTGATTTTTTTAAATTCTTTTTATGTTCTGGACAGAAGTCTTTTGTCTGAGGGACCATTCACTAAGATTTTTTCCCAGTTTGTTGGTTTTCTTTTCACACTATGCTGGAGATTTCTTTTGACATGCAGAAACTCATTAATAGGATGTGATCCCAGTTATTGATTCTGTGAAATATTTCACATGTGGTTTGATTCTTGTTCATGAGTTCTCTACCTACCCCTATGTCTTCAAGATTTCTACCTACTTTGTCTTCCAACAAATTTAGCGTTTCTGTTTTAATATTTAGATCTTTGATCCATTTAGATTTTAGTTTAGTACATGGTGATAAGCATGGGTCTAGTTTTAGTTTTTGGCATATGGAGAGCCAATTTTTCCAGCACCATTTATTGAATAGATAATGTCTTCCAGTGGACGTATTTAGTCCCTTTATCAAAGATAAGGTGGCTGAGTGTGTTTATAGTTGTGGTTGTATCTTCTAATCTATTCCATTGATCTTCAGGTCTGTTTTTATTCCAGTACCATGCTGATTTTATTATAATAGCTTTATAGTACAACTTCAAGTCAGGGATTGTGATGCCTTCTCCTTGCCTTTGTTGCTTAGAATTGCCTTTGTATTCTAGGTCTCTCCTGGTTCCAGATGAATTTTAGGAGTGATTTCTCTAGATCTGTGAGGTATGCTAGTGGTATTTTGAGTGGAATTGCATTAAATCTGTATAACAATCTCAAACTTCCAGCCCATAGCAAGCAAGCCTAGGAAACATGGACACAGAAGAAAATATAAACCATACACCTGAAATTCCTGAAATGATAACAACTGAAGTAACGAAACAACTCTGGAAGCTATAAAAGAACTCAAATCAGAATAGTCTCCCCAATAAAACAAGAAATGATAAATGTAATGAAAGAAATGCTAAACACATCTAAAGAAGACATAGTTAAAAAATTAGAGGAACAATGCAAAAAGATGGAAACTCTGAATGAACAGTATAAGAAACAAACAATGCATGAAGCAGATTCAAAGAGATATACAGGAAATGAAAAATTCCATCAAAAGTTGGCAAAACTGCCTCAACAAAAGTAAAGATAGAATTTCAGACCTTGAAGACAAGATTGCGGCTAGTGAACAGGAAAGGAAAGATCTTTTAAAAATAACAAGGAACCAGGAAATAACAATTCAACAATTGCAAGATGATGCAAACAAAGGTGAGCCTCAAGGAGAAAGGAGAGCAGCATGAGGTTCATCTAGCCTGGGCTACAAATTGAGCTCAAGGCCAGCCTGAACTGCATAGCAAAATTCTGTTTCACAAAGGCCAAAAACAAAAAAAGTTTGTGCAGGAGTGGGGACAGGGAGGCTGGGCACTGAGTCCCACTTAGACACAAATGGAAAGTTCTCGGGGATTGATTCCACAGGTGACATTCAAGCTGATTTTCAAGATGAGAAGCAAGCCACCCGGAGAAGTAAAGACAGGCACAAGAGACACACGAAGAATGCCAGAAAAGCTGGGTGTGGTGACGCACATTTGTAATTCTAGCACTCAGAACTTAGCCTGAGCTCCAAAGTGAGTTCAAGGCTAGCCTGAGCTGCTCAATGAAACCTTGAATAATAAAAAAAAAAAAACAGAAAAGAATGCCTGAGAAAAGAGGGCTACTTGCTATCGCAGAAGCCAAAATCCACCTTGAGACACAGGCAGGGGATGGAGCTGGAGAGACCAAGAGAGGTCAGGACGGGAGGGTTTTTCATGCTACTCTGGGAAGCCACCACCAAGGGTGAGGGTGAGTCTTATGTAACTGTGGCTGGCAAGGGGCATGCCCATCTCAGCACGCAGCAGGTATTATTAGAAAATGATGATTGAGGAAGGCAACCCTAAGAAACCACAAAACCACAAGCAGAGCCAAAATCCTTTACATTCTAAGCTCCGGAAGGTCATCTGACTCCTCTAGCCCTTTGCAAATTCAGTTGAAAGGTGCAGCCACAGTGGTTAACCAAGCCTGGGGTGCTGCCTTGCTCTGTGGTAGGTGCAGGACTCTCAAAAAGGCTTGCCGGTTTGGCTGGGGCACAGTAAACAGAGAAAGGGACTGAGAGAGGGAAAGAGAGGCAAAAAGAGAGAGAGAGAGAGTGTGTGTGTGTGTGTGTGTGTGTGAGAGAGAGAGAGAGAGAGAGAGAGACAGAGAGAGAGACAGAGAGAGAGACAGAGAGAGAGAGTGCCTGAAACTAGGAAATCGCAGTGAGAAATACAGCAACATGGAGGCTTATGATCATGCAACATGTGAACCAAGCAGATACTCTCTGGAGTGGAGTGGAGGAAAGGGCTCCATCCCAGGAAATTCTGCAAATACGTGGGCAACTGGGCCACAAAGCTGAGTATGCAAGGGCTCCCCTCTCTCCAAGGCAGGGAGTGCTGGGGTACAGCAGGGCCCCCTGTCTGAACTTAGGCTAGGATTCAAATTATCTGGACCCTTGTGGAAGTCTGTCTCTGAGGGATGAGGAGCTTCCTGAGAAAGATTCATTTTGAATGAAAACAAAGCCCAACCTGAGAAGCTCAACCCATCACCAGACTGAATCTTCTACTGGAGGCATGTCTGAAAGTAAACCTCAACTGAACATACCTTCCGTGGGTGTGAGGAGTCTCATGTGTGCTGACTTGCTTTGAAAAATAACATCAAACAACTTTGGTTCCTTGCAGGTTGTGAGATCAGTCCTGTAGGGTGTGGGAAGGCTGGTGACAAGCTGATCCACACAGATGACCTGCAATGGTTCTGAGCAGGAGTGGCCATGTGCTCCTGGACACATGGGAGGATTGTTCTAGCTCCAGAAATATTGCAGAGGTGATGTGGAGTGGAGTGAAACTCCATGCGAGTTGGTAGAGGTGGAAACTAAGGAGACTTGGATGATGATTGCTAATAGGTTCCCAGGGCTGAGGACTTCAGAAAGTTAAGTTCTAGGAAATTACAAAGTGTAGGACGCTCCATGGAACAGCTACCAGATAAGAGCCTGATGCTTACCCCGCAGAAGCCCAACCTGGAGACCTCTGACCTTCTCTTGGCTGAAAAGTTTACTCTTTTCTAGCAAGTTTGATCAACTCCAAGTGACTATCTTTGCTCGGGCCCAGGGGAGGGTTCCTTTCTAGGACCACACTTCTATACCTTCCCATCTCCTGCTGATTAAGCCCTGTGCGAAACCTATGCCAATGCAGAGGTGCCTGAGCAAGAAAGGAAACAGGAGCCATCTCCTGGGCCAGGATAAAGCAAATACTTTGAGGCAAAAGAAACAAGCACAAATTGCTATTTTTGTTTTCTACCTTAGAGTTTGCTGCATTATACCAATTATCAATAGAAAAAGGCAAATATTAGTTTTTAAGTGCAAGTGCATACTTTTCCACACTCTAAGCATAGAGCTTTTCTGAGTTGCATGTCCTTTTCCTTTTGGTCACTGCTGGAATGTCTAAACCTTATTATGTAATAAGAAGGAAGCACAGAACACACCCTACCTGCCTGTGACAAAGGTCATGCAGCTGACATGAAAGGTAGATGTAGCTAAGCTACCTAATTTGACCCATTGACACTTCCTGACACTTCATGCAAGGAAAGCACCCTGTGGTGGAAGGAGACACATTAACATATTTTTCTGCTCACCTCTACCAAGTCTTGGCTCATCCAGAGAGAGTGATTGACAACCCCAAAGGCTGCTGGGCAACTATTTGAAGAGGGGTGCACAAGAGGCCTCCTCCACCTGTTACTCTTTTCTTTATCACTTCACATCCATAGGGGTCCCTAAGCCCCAAGTGAAGGGTCAAGTGCAAATCTGGTAAACCAAGAAGCCCTAGCAGTTGTCAACTTAATTAGCCTTCAGAAAAAAATATATGGCTATATGAGCACAGTGGAGTTGCTATAGAGACAGGCACAGGAGGCACATTTAGAACAGGGCCTCATAGCATCACCTGATAAAAATAAGACCCAGGCTTTTTAATAGAATGAATTACTTAAGTTTTATATTTAACATGGGACGACACCAAGGCTATTACTGGTTTTCAGAATATTTTAGGAATCTGGGCTGCCTGCTGCTACATATGTTAACAGCCATCACAACATATGCTGTGGTGGACAGTGGTTAAGAACTGGAAGTCCACGTCTCTCTCTCTCTTGAGATGAGAAATGGTCCCTCTCACATGGAGTTCGTGCTTCCTTAACTAGGTAAGAGATTTCCAATGTGTTTCAGAGAACAGGTTGGGAGAGAGGTAACCTGTGCTCTTCAATGGCCCTTTGCATGCATGGTCTCTAATCACTGTAACAACCCTAAGAAGTAATTATCTAATTCTGCAATTAAAGAAAATGAGGTACAGAGACGTCCACAACTTTTCCAATGTTGCACAGCTAGTAAATGGTACTGCCAGAATTCCAATCAAGGTATCCCCATTCCAGAACTCGCTGCTTTTTAAGACGTCAACCACAACACACATGTGCACAGAAAGGAATCTGGAATGAGATGACCTAAAAAGATTTACCATTTTTATTGGTGGACCTTGTTGTAATTTCTTTTCTTTCTTTCTCTCTTTCTTTCTTTCTTTCTTTCTTTCTTTCTTTCTTTCTTTCTTTCTTTCTTTCTTTCTTTCTTTCTTTCAAGACAATCCCAAAATAGAGGTTTCCAAGAAATAGTCTATGAAGATCTCGCCTCTGCTGATGAGCACCTTTCCAATTGCCCAAAGCAAAGATTAGTTCTTGACTACTTTGTGCCAGTCAGCTGTTGCTTATGAGATAATCAACATAAAAGGAAGCAAGATCCATTTTGACTCACAGTTTCTGGGGTTTTAGTCCATGGTCAATTGGTGCTATTGTCTAGGACCTGTGGTAACCCCGTACATTATGGTGGGAGTGAGCACATGGTGAAGAAAGCCAGGAAACAGAGAAAGAGGTTGGTGTCCCAAGATCTCCTTAATGGCATTGACCTAACTTCCTGCCACTAGTTCTACATCGTAGAAAGATTCATTATCCTGTGGACTAAGCCTTCAACTTGTAAGCCTCCAGGGAACATTTCCTATCCCAACACATTTCCCTTACCTTCCAACATGTCTCTGGGCTTCTACCCAAGTCCGAAAAACAAACACAGGCATGCCAGAATTTCAAGTTGAACACAAGTAAGAAAGGGTCCCGATGGCTCTTGCACACTTGAGAACTTAAAGATACAAAGTCAAGCTGACATTCCAAGGCAAAGTTCCATGCTGACAATTTTGTTTTTGTATTATTCATGATACTATTACTCTGTAGAAAGATGCTTCCAATTTTTTTTCCTAAAAAAGACTATGCGGTAGATTAAATCTATGCTTTCGAGACACCAGTCTTCATTTGTTATGGGAAACGGCACCACCGGTGAGGACAAAGTTTAGCATAGGACAGCAAAAGAGTTGGGGAGCAGGAAGATGGTCAGGAAGTGGGGAGCTCAGTGGCCAGGACAATAAAGAGCAGGACACACATGTCCCTCTGCCTTCAGTTTGCCAACACAGATTATGATAGAAGATGTCTAGGGTTCAAGGAATCTGAGAGAGTGAGTCTAGCACAAAACTGAAATACACAGCTGAACAGAAATGCTAAGCGAAACATCAGTTCAAATGAAGGTGGCAGAGGAACAGAGGGCAGTCAGAAACCACAGAACAGGGCTAGGACCCAGGCAGAGTCTCAGGCCTGAAGCCTGCAGGGTGGGGAGCTGCCAACCCCTGCCCAGGACCGACCCAGGCTTGCCAAGCCCACCGTACTCCCACTGCTATGCCTCACCCACTTCCAGGCCGGGCACAATCAGTACAGACTAAGACCCAAGAAAAGTAGATTTTAAGCATAAATTCATTCATTATTTCATTTTCAAACACACAGTTCCTCCTTATATTTGCATAGCAATTTGTGAGTGCTTTTATTGGTTTTTTTTTTAGCCTTTTAAAGGGACTTCTGTTTCAATTAAAGCATCTAATCTATTTAAAGTAATATGAGAAAAGAAAATGGGGTATAGAAATAACTATGGAAATATTTTTATATTTAGTTTCTAACTATAACATGAGCCCAGCAAAAGTTAGCAGCAGATACACAAATTCTCGTCTATATCAGAGGCATTTGATAAGTTATTTTTTAACAAGTGAGTCATTTTGTGCTACTGAAATAGCTCCATGAGGTACCCTTGATGTATAACGATCTAAACAGACTGTGGGCTAACCTGGAAATTCAACTGCTGCTGCAAGCACTATCATGCACAGGTTTTGGACTTCAGCAGACTATAGCTTCTGCCTCGGCCGTACCTTGCCTAGAGTGACTTGGGCAAGCCACGTAACACCTGCATGCCTCAGTTTTCACATCTATACAGTGGAAACACAATCGGTTAGATGCCAAGAATGCACTGCATTCAGAGAATGACCAGGGGCCAGACCCCACTTCTATCCCTGGTAAAGGCACTGACCAGGATGATCAACAGGGAAAGAAACACTCAATCTCCCTGCCAACACAGTCTAGGGCTCCCTGGAGGAGCCTCCAGCAGAACCTCTGTACTTTCCTGCAGTAGGGTGTGGCTTCTCAGTGCTCCTCACCACAGCTCTTTCCTAAAGAGGTGGGGAGAGGAACTTGTCAGCTGCCATCCTTGCCCTCCACCATGCCCTGCCCAGCCTTCTTTACCCTTTGCCCTCCAAGTAAGGGAGCCACGAGCAGGCCAAGAACTGCTGCCCAGGATCCTGAGTAGCCTCTGTCTCCCTCAGTCCCCGGGCCCTCAGCCAGCTACCCCTTTGCCCAGAGATGCCCCCTGGTAACTTCATTCCTGCCTCATAGTTGGAATGACAGTGGCTCTCAGGATCCCTGGGGAGTGGAGCGGGTGGTGGGGTTCTGGGGAGGTGGCCAGACCAGGAGCAGGTTAATGTTACAGCCCTGGGTGAATGTGCTGGGAGGCTGACGTCAGGCTGATGCTAAGTGGAGGGGAGGGCCGGCTGCTATGCTATAAAGATAGGTCAAATCAAATGGAATCACCTCGGGCACAGCGAGCAGGAGAGTGTGAGAGTGTCCCCGAGCCATGGTCCCTTCCGCCTGCGGCTCAGCCTGGGTCCCTGTACTCTCAAGCCGAGTGCCCAAAGCAGGTTTTGGTTTCATGTCAGCAGCCTTCATCTGCCTTCCAAAAATAAGCCCCTGCCGCCATGCCGAGGGGAGAAAAACAAGAAGGGCGGTATTTTTAGGGCCATTAATTCTGACCACGTGCCTGAGAGGCAAGGTGGATGGTCCTGGAACACAAGCTGTTCATCACTATGTCCCGGACAGCAGGCCATCTCCAGCGCACACTGCAAACTCTTGTCTTCCTCAGTATCCTAGTGGGCATGGTAGTGCCCTTGCCGGCGGGCCCCCGCGCCAACAGCACACTGCTGGACTCAAGGAGCTGGAGCAAACTGCTGTCCAGGTCTCGTGCAAGGCTAGCTGGAGAGATCACCGGAGTGAACTGGGAAAACGGCTATTTAGTGGGGATCAAGCGACAGCGGCGACTCTACTGCAACGTGGGCATTGGCTTTCACCTCCAGGTGCCCCTCAACGGCCAGATCAGTGGAACCCACGAAGAGAACCCCTACAGTGAGTGCTAGTTGCAGCCAGTCGGGATGCTTGGGGGCTTGGGCTCAAGCAGGGCTAAATGCTGGAGGAACCCAGATCTGGTGGATGGGACCCTACTCTAAAGGGGGAGAAATGGTATGGATATTTCAAGCTCAAGATGCCAGTAGCCAAGCATCTTGAACTATCTGGGTGCCCTTTGCCAGCCCCTGAAGCACTAACTACTACAGCTTCAATGGCCCATCTGGAGATGACTGGGAACCATCAGCCTGGAGAGCCCTTAAGGTAGTGATGGGAGTAGAGTACTTGGACCAAATTAGACACAAGCTTATTTTTATTTATCTTCTCTCTTTGAAAAAGAAGACAAGTGGTTTGCAATATTTCCAGTGGAAACACATCCCCTCCTTTTTTTTTTTTTCAATTTCAGTCACCTCTCTCTGTCCCCAGATCCCTCCTTATCCTACAAATTGACAAGTAGCTGCCGGGATCCTGTTCTAACAAAGTCAGGATGGGGTAGAGGGTGCAGGCAAGCCATCAGTTTCTGCATTGTTGTGGAGTTTGTGGGGATAAATGGGTTGAGAGTAGTTGAAAAATGTGGCCATATATTTTAAAAATAATAATGAGAATTCATGTTTTTACACAAATTGAGAACCTAGAGTGATTAAAGTTAGTGAAAACCCAGGTTCAAATCTAATCTTAAATACATATATAAGAAACCAAGTAATTCCTGGTAGAAGTGCATGTTTAATAGGATAACGGTGGGTTCTGACAAATCTAGCAGCCTAATCTCCTTAAGTTGGAAGAGATGAGGGGCAGAGGCAGCATAGGTTGGGCCTGGCCTGCTGGGAGGAAGGGATGGAGTGGGTGTTCCTGCAGGGTTGGGACCCCACTCTGACTTGCATGAGCTTTGGGTGACATGGCCCTCATTTCCTTGTCAGGTCTGCTGGAAATTTCCACAGTGGAGCAAGGGGTGGTGAGTCTCTTTGGAGTGAGAAGTGCCCTCTTTGTTGCTATGAACAGGAGAGGAAGATTGTACACAACGGTGAGTGCATCTGGCCAGGGGAAGCTCCAGGTTGCATGAGGACTGAGGCTTATGCAATTGAAGAATGCAGTGCAATCCAAGGAAGGGAATCTTTCTCTAGAACAAGAAGTGAGGGGCTAAGATGGGAGCCTGTGCAGAGGAGGAGCCTCAGCTTTGCTTTGTCAGGTTCCCAGTGACTTAGCGTCTGCCTTGGACTTGGCTTTCCTAATCCAGTCAGGATCTACAATTAGAGAAACCATAGCTTGGAGGGAAGTCTGTTCCGGCACAAAACTGTCATCCAAGCCTATGGTCAGGTCTGAGTCCCTGAACTGGAAATGCCTGGAGATTCAGCCTGGTGTATGTCTCCGTGTCACCCCTCTGGGAGACAGGAGGTGTGGAAATGGAAGCCATTTCTCATCTTTACTCCAGATGAGATTTGATGTCTTAGGTCTGATGTCCTAGGTTTGAGTTCCTAGATTGGGGAGCTACCCCCTCTCTCCGTTCCCTTTTCAGCAAACACAAGCCCTCCCTGTGTTATAGTTACCCGGGGGAGCGGGGATGCTGGCATCTAAGATCATTTACTGTCACCTGGGTGGTCTCTGACCCATTCATGTGTGGGACTCTCAGTCCATGATTTAACCTATTTCAAAAGACAGGTTAGGAAGATATGCCAATAAAGTTCACCAAACTGAGAGTCCTATCGGCAGAAATAAAGCAGTTAAAAAGGACTTGCTCAGAGCAGACCACAAAGAACACCAGTATTATTTATGGAGAGGGCAAAGAGGCTGTTCTGCTGCCTCTTGAGGAGAAACGAAGGACAAGAAGTAATGAATAATGCTGGGTTCTGGGGGGCTGGCAGAGCAGAGGACGTCGCTCATAGCTCATACAAGGCACTGGTGCACCAAATGGCATCTGCTCCATACCCTTTGGTGATGACTTGCACGTTTGGCTGGTTTAGGGCAGCACATGGCGTGGGTTGAAATCAGTGGGTCTGCAGTGCAGTTCTCTTCACCCGTACCACATAGTTACCTCCTGTTAAAAGTACGGACTTCTTCACTAGGGGTAGTGTTGTATGCCTATAATCCCAGCACTCAGGAGACTGAGGCAGGAGGATTCCTGTGAATTCAAGGGCAGTCTGAGCTATATAGTGAGATCAATGCCATGTAGTGAGACCTTGTCATGAAAAAAAGTGTGCTGTGTGTGTGTGTGTGTGTGTGTGTGTGTGTGGTGCTGGAGATTGAATGCAGGACCGTGTACATGCCAGGTAAATGCCCAAAATTAGGGATTTCCAGAGACTCCCTTCAGAGATTTCTTATTTAATAAGGCTGCAGGCTACACATCTGTCTGCTTTATTTTTTACATTTCTGAGGCATTTTCAAGGCATAGGCAGGCTCAGAGACCACAGGTTACAGGGCCTCTGGAGACAAGGAGCCATGCTGTCACAGGGTCACACTGGCCCTGGGACCTGGGGCCCAGGAGACAGGGACACTGCCTGAGGCGTGGAATCCCAGCTGCCCTCCTCACTA
>PVJX010027989.1:8467-24400 GCA_004027295.1 Dolichotis patagonum
TACTGTCTTATTATGACTGATCTTATTTGAATCTGGGTTGTTAGATTGCTACTTTGTATTGACTGATTTTATTTAAATCTGTTATGATTGATAGCATCAAGTCTAAGAGTATAGGCAACTACACTGAAGATGACAAGATTCATTAAGATACCCACTCTGGTTTGATTATTACTTGCTTTTGAAGTCTTATAATATCTCCGATGCTTTGTTTTTATTAATGTTGTTATATACTGCTGAGACAGCATGGTAACCATTGTAGATCACCTTGTATTGCGGTTTTATGGGACTTTTTGCTTCATGCATTTTTAGGAATTGTTTTGTTTTATCTTGCTTTGTTTTGTTTTTACCTCTAATACATAAATGATAGATATATGTGTAGAGACTCATGCATGTGTAGAGCTTATAAACAGTTTACAAGAACCAACTATGTAACACATGTTGAAATGAACAACTACTTTGAAGAAAAAGAGACACTACAGTACCCAGTGCTGATTCCATAATGTCATGATGTGAAATCCAGCAAAACTATCACTTTTTGTTCAAAGTGATTTTAGCTTGTTTTGTTTTGTTTAAGTTCAACACACATGAAGGTATGGATAGCTGTTTTTAGGAGAATGAGAGACACTATGACAGCCATTCTCGGCTTCCCTAATGTCTGGTCTTGAAGAGCTGAAATGCCCTCCTCATCCTGCTCAGATCAATTCCATACTATGTTGTTTCATGTGAATTCCCTGTATGTGACAATATGGACAACTATTTGGAAGAAGACACGATTCAATATGATAGACTGAATATCTCTAATTGTTTAGTTTTTAAATTTATGTCCCTTACATTGCTTCCTTGTGATCTGCTTTGTTCTGTTTTGTTGTGTTTAATTTTACCCTTTTGATATAATTGCATGTATATTTGAGTGGGTAAGATGGATGACCATATTGCTGGTTTTATCAGATTGTGGAGCAGAACTGTTAACAGACTCACTGTTTGAATGTCTACTTTACATGTTTTAACTTTGTAATTTGAACAACTGTTTCCAAGAAGTCAGTATGTAATTTGTCAAGTAATAAGTTCTTAGGTTTTTTTTGTTGTTGTTCTTTTCCTTTTTTCCTTGGAGTTCTGTATTGTTGCTACCCTTTATTCTGTTTTGCTTTGTTTTGTTTTCTCTTTAAATAAAATTTAAGAAAAAGAAAATTACTCTGAAAAATGAAATTGAAGAGGGTTTCAGAAAATTGTAAAACATTCTTAGGTCATGAACAGGAAGAACAAATATTGCGAAAATGGCCATACACCCAAAATTTTTATACAGATTTAATGCAATTTCAATAAAAAATATCATTAACTACCTCACAGATCTAGAGAAATCATTCCTAAAATTCATCTGGAACCAGAAGAGACCTCAAATAGCAAAGGCAATTCTGGGAAGGTGGGAGGCATCACAATCTCTGATTTAAAATTGTACTACAAAGCTACTGTGATAAAATCAGCATGGTACTGGCAAAGAAATCAGACCTAAAGATCAATGGAATTGATTAGAAGATATAGCCACAACTACAAACACAATCAGCCACCTTATCTTTAAAAAAAGGGCCAAACATGTTCACTGGAAGAAAGATAGCCTCTTTAATAAGTGGTGCTGGAAAAACTGGTTTACCATATGCTGAAAACTAAAATTAGACCCATGCTATCATCGTGCATGAAACTAAAGTCTAAATGAATACAAGATCTAAATATCAAAACAGAAACACTAAATCTACTGGAAGGCAAAGTAGATAAAAATCTTGAATACATAGCAGTAAGCAGAGAGTTCATGAACAGAAACCAAACTGCATAGGAAATATTTCACAGAATCAACAACTGGAATCTCATGAAAGTTTTTGTGTGTCAAAAGAAACCACCAATAGAGTGAAAAGAAAACCCAAGAATTGGAAAAAAATCTTAGCCAACTCTCCCTCAGACAAAGGACTCCTATCTAAAACATATAAAGAATTAAAGAAATCAGGCCCCCAAAATTCAAAGACTCAATTCAGGAACAGGTATCTGAGATGAATACACACTTCTCAGATGAAATACAAATGGCAAATAAATATATGAAAATATGTTCAATGTCATTGGTCATTGAATAAATACAAATTAAAACAACACTAAGGTCCCACCTCACTCCAGAAAGAATGGCTGTTGTGAAGAAATCAACCAATAACTAATGCTGGCATGGCTGTGGGGAAAAAGGAACCCTTCTCCATTGTTGGTGAGTGTGTAGACTGGAACAACCACTGTGGAAATCACTGTGCAGATTACTCAAAACCTAAGATTAAAGGTTCCATTTGACCCAGCTATTCCCCTTCTTGTTAATTCTACCAGAAGAATTGAAAGCATCATACCACAGTGATGTATGTGCACCCATGTTTATAGCTGCACAATTTGTAATAGCCAGATCTTGGAAACAACCCAAATGCTCATCAACTGTAGAATGTATTTAAAAAATGTGGTATTTTTATACAGTGGAATACTACTCAGCAGAATGATAAACTCTAGGTTTCTATAGATAAATGGATGCAACTAGAAACTATACTCGTAAATAGAAATAAACCATACTTGCACATGTAAACACTGTATTGTCTCTCTAGTGTAAGACACTGAAAGAGTGAATAAAATCCAAAACTTGCAGTAGATATAGTAAAAGGGAAGAAACTACTCAAAAGGAAATTATATTGTTTGATAAGTCTTGCATGCCTGTATCTGGTAACCTGAGCAACTATTTTGAAGATAACAATATACAATGTAATAAGCATCATTAAATATCTACCATCTTGTTTTGAAAATCTATATCACAATTGTCTGTTGTTGTCATTTTGCTTTTGTTGTTTTTTGATGGTTTCTTTGCATCTGGATTTTTCTGATTTTTTGTCTTTAAAATAAAAAAAATCTTCCCTCTAGTGTGCTAATTCTAAAGTGAAGTTAGAAAAACAAAACAAGAGCCTGGGATTTAGCTCAGTGGCATAAGCACTTGCCTGGCAAGTGCGAGGTTGTGAGTTCGATCACTGGTACCAGGAAAAAAAGAAGAAAAAAAATCAGTAAAATAGTAAGAATAACTAAACAGAACTAAACTAAAGTAAAACCAAAGTGAACTTAGAGAACTTCAAATTATATATATATATATATATATATATATATATATATATAATTTGATAAACTCTCATTTTATTACTTCAGTTGCTCCCTATCTCTGCATGATTACTTTGAGTGATTCCCTGTTTCTATGTGTTGATTTCATAATTGCCATTTGCTAAAATATTAAAAAAGGTAAGTGTTTTGAAAGTTTTTTATTGATACTTTGATTATTTTATGAAAGATTTTAATTGATTTTGAATAGAAGGCAATGAATTTTAGAGGATTTTTTTTTTACAAAATCAATACCATTAGAGAACATTTGTGTTGATTTACAAAATGGTTTTAACAAATTTCTGAAATCAACTAGGAGAGAAAAATACACACCACCACCATGAAACACATGTGGGCAGCATCAGCTTTGCACGAAAATGTGTCTCGTTCATACATGCTTCACTGTGCATGTGTTTGACCTGTGCGAGTCTATCCCCCAAAATGTGTGCGCCCTTCAGCATGGCAGTTCACTGTATTGTGAATGGCTGGAAACTAACGACCACCCCTTCAAATGCTTTTTTTTGATTATAGATGCCAAAGGTAACTTGTATGATGTCTCAATAAATTTAGTATTAAAATATTTATGTGTTTCTTTTCCTGATGTATACATTTTTGGATATATATATATATATATATTTTAACTATATAGTTATACAGGTATAATTATATATAGTACTTGTATAGTTACTTATAAAAGTAATAAAAATCTATAAAGTGCTATAGAATCTGTGTGTATATACACACATATTTATGTGTATATATAGTAAGTAACTCTATAACTAAAAATAAAAAGCATTGACCTTATAACACATGTATACATATGTATGCACTGCACTACAGTGTTGGTAATTTTACAAACTATTTTTATTGGTAGCCTACAATAATATTGATTGATTCAAATATATTTTTATTATAGTTCTTAGTTTAGTAAAAATTGCTAGGTTTTTGTTTCTACCAGGATTCTATGTTCTAATAAATTTGTGTTTGCATTTATATTAAAACATACTTCTGCCTTCACTGATGAAGTTTTCAACTGAACTAGGAGTAGCAATCACAGTATTGGTACCAGTTTCATTAACACAGTAAACTTGTCCATGCTTTATTCTGGAGCGATCATGAGGAGTCAGATAATTACTGAATTTATTTAACTGACTTCTCATTGTAACATCTGATGACAATTTCCCAAGATGATTACAATGAAAAAGAAAATCTATGCTGAAGACCCAAATATTTAGGTATGGTATCACTTCATTTTTCTATATATTCAAGAAAAGTTGGAATTGAAATAAATGAAGTTGATTTAGAGGAATAACAATTTAAACTAAATGAAAAGTTGTGTATTATAGAGCAATCCATAAAACATATGTTTTGTGGCTGCATCATTATCTTTAAGGTATCACCTCAAAATAACTATGTATTTTTAAAGTAGATGTTAATGTTACTTGGCAGGTTGGTATTGCCTGATATTTATGTGGTTAGTGATTCACTATGGTTTCAGTGGTGGGTGGAAATGTTCACAAACATTCTGGTCAAGTTACATGTTCATCAATTTTCTTTGAAATAAAAATCTCAGTACTTAATTTTCACTAAATGTAATTGTATTTTTATTTATTGAGCTCATTGCTATCCAAAGCATTCATGGGAATATAACAAAGCATTACAAAAATATGGTGTGGCCTTCCACTAGAAAAATGATAAAAGCATCAAAGCAAGTGTGCAGCCTGGACTTCAGCAGGACTGCTCACCCTCTATTTCTGACACTCATCACAAGTACAAGTACCTAATATGTACTTCTGCTGTTGCTCATCGTCCTGACTGCTAACCTAGCAGTTTTATGCCTCTGGCAGTTAGGAGTGAACAGCAGCTGAGTTGATAGGGTACCAAGATAGGGCAGATAGGGTACCAAGATAGGGAAGAGGTAGCAGCTCAGTGGTTTGCAATCAAGAGTAGCTGCCTAAAGCCATTTAGGTGTATTAGAGAACACTTTATTTATTAACATGTACTGTCCTTACAGCTGTCCATTCATCAAGAGAGGAGAACAGCACAGGTCGAATACTAGTTGTCTCTTTACTGTGAGAAGTCTTTTGACTACATGAGTGCCTCATTATCCTAGGCAAGACCATGGCAGAAATTTGAAACATAAACTATTTTATATTTCAAAGAAACTAGAAACTACTGAAATCATCTTGGTTTAGATTAATGGAGATGTTAATAAAGACTTTATAAAGAATTAAGATGTGAAAAAAAGAATTAAGATATGTTATGTATATGTATGAACTTTCCATGATGAATATAATAATAGTATACTGCGAATATGTACTAATAAAAATAAAAATTAAAAAGCTAAAAGAACAATAAGACAAATGTTATGTTGGAAATGATGGCTGATGTAAACCATGCATATACTAACTAGGACATGTGATTATATTACCAGTAATCCTGACTACAAAGTCATATAGTTACTTTATTTACATGGGAGTAAACCAAGGGTTGGACAGTTTAGTATTTCACTGAGGATTATTATAAAGCTAGTAAAAGACCATCTGTATGATTCTAAACTTCTATTCCACTGTAAATCACTGCCATCTCATTATCTGGTGCAATCTAAAATGAAGGCATCACGTTAAAGAATACATGGGTCCTTAATAAATATTACATTTGATATACACATTGAAATACATTTATTTATGTAACTTTATATTGAATGCAAGAAAGTTACACTAGAGGTTACATTTTGATCACTGTTTCTGAGAGGACTTCATGGAGCTTAAAGACTTGGTGTTAGAAGTGTGGTCTACCAAGTATGGAGACAGCAATTTGTAGCCAAAGCTGAGTGGCAGAGCTGAGTGCATGAGTATAGAGTGCTTGCCACCGAAGTGTGCCCAACAGGTACTGGAAAACAGGTCACTTGGTCAGAGGAAAACAAAGTAAGTTATTTCTATGATTAAACAGGGATTAGGAAAGAGGATATCTTGTATTCAGTGGGAAGACACCTGAGGGCACTAAGAAAGGGCTCACTGTTTCAAATTTTTGGCTTTTTCATTAATCAAGTTATTGTAACTGTTTAAGTCATTAATTTTTCAGAATCCTGAACCCTCCAAGCCATACCTGCCTTGTTCTCAATATTATGGACTCAATTGTATGTTTCAGTCTTAATCGTTAAGGGCAGCATGGTGGACACTGAGCGCCTTTCTGGTTCCTAGGAATAACTCAGTTAGTCCCTAGTTGTGTCTCCTCCTAGTTGTGTCACACCAACACACTCAGCCAGAAATTGGCATCAGTTGTTTATGTAAAGAAGGCCTATGAACTTTCAGGTCTCTGTTGTGATTCCCTGCAGTACTTCTGGACATGTAATGACTTATCAATTTGGAACCAAAAATAGAAAACCAGCCTCCATCAAAAATTTTGCTACATACAGTTAGCATGGGTCTTTGTGTTCTTGGATTTTTAAAGGGAGATTTTAAAAATAAAATTTAAAATATGCCATGTACAAATACGAATACTCACAATGAACATAAATATTATATGTCATAAACATAAGAATAATAACCAGAATGAAAATGAGGAAAGGGTTTAGAGATGGAGGGAGGGAAGAAGGAGGATTGGAAGAGGAAAGAGATTAAATAAAGAAACAATTTGTGTTATGTACATGTATCTGCTCCAAAAGATGTAGACTTCATATATAGTAGCATGTACTAATAAAAAACAAAAATACTAATACAGATAATGCTATAACATGCATATGTACTACTGGGATTAATGTGAAATATCTGTTTTTATAAATTTCTTCTAATTTAATTTTACTGAAGAATTAATGGTAGTAAGAAAATCCTGTGTGTAACTTTTCTCCTAATTCAAACTTTCCAGGAAACAGCTACTTACTACCACAAATTTTATGTTTTCTTCCATATCTTTTTTGATACTTTTGTCACACACACACACACACACACACACATACACACACACTGCATGAAGCAATTAAATATTGAAGTAATTGAAGTATTGAAGTAAATATTTAATATTCACTGTTTTCTAATTTTTTTACTGATACATAAGGGATCTAGTTCATAAATTTTAATGGCTGTGTAATACCTTCATGACATGAATATATCAGAGTTTATGCATTTTTCCACTGATAAGCACGTACTGTAGGTTTATATCTCTTGGAATAACAATTGAAAGCAGATGGCACAGCCATACCAGGTAACTGGTGAGAGTTGATCATGTGGGCAATGTTCCAGAATACAATATAGGAGGGTGCAGTATCCCATGGACACAGTAGTGCACCCATGAGCACTATTACCATTCTTAGTCCTGACCCATTGTACTCCAAAAAGAGAGCTGTGTAGAGGCCTGACATAGCCTGTGTCCTTTGTAGGGATGCAGCTATCTCCTTGTGACCCTTCTGAAACACAGAAGGAAATCAAATACTTTGACTGCATTCCTTTCCTCTCTTCTTAATTCCTGCTAGGACTCCTCACTGGATGAAGTAGAGAGAGAGGGAGAGGGTAAGAGAATCCTTAGAAGTTAGCTTCCTAGGATAGAGAGATTCATAGAGAAAGGAGAGTGTGGGTCTGGAAGGGTAAAGAGGACATATGCAGCGTACTATTGTTTCTTCTTCAGTGATACAGCAGTGCTTTGGGGGCTGTCTTTGTTGCACATACACATCTAACTGTGTCGGTTCTCTCCACAGTGTGTCTGTAGCAGTAGAGCTGCCAGTCACAGGCATACAGATTTTTAAAAACTTTACTGCCTGTTGCCATCTTGTTCTTCAGAGTGGTTGTATTCTCACTGCTCTGAATAGGAGTTCTTTTTTCCCCGCACCTTCAGCCAATCAGTATGTTGTTTTTGCAAAAATGATATTTGAGATGGTATCACAACATTATTTTATAACATGTTTCATTGGTTATCTTTCAGGTTGAATACCTTTTCCTATGTTTAATGGTTATTCTAATATCTTTTCCTGTGTTCAACCGTTGATAGATTTTGCTCATTTTTCTATTGAGTTACCTCTTAATAACCTGTAGAGTTCACCAATCAATGTGGATTCTAATCCTTTAGTTCTTATATATGTTACAAATATCTCTTTCTAGTATTTGGCTTATTGTAACTTTGTTTATCATGTTCTTTTGCCTAATATTTTCTATTTTTATGTAGTCAGTTATATTTTTTATTTATAACATAGTTTACTTCTGCTTCTGAAAAACTTCCTAACCCTGAAATAAAAAATTCTTAGAAATTATTTTCATAAAAGTTTTACTTTTTATTTGTAGGCCTATAATCTACTTTGGAAGCTTAAATTTTTCCCCTTAGACAACTCAGTATTTCAACACAATTAATTAAGTAGTCTATGATTTTCCTGCTGATTTATTATGTGTTAAGTTTGATATCCATATTTTAATGCAGGCACAGGGTATTTCTGTGGGGTTTCTTCATTTGCTTTTTGCTGAATTAATCTTTTTTAATCTTCCCACACAGATACCACCATGTTCTGTTGGTCATAGCTACAATTCAAATCTTAGGTATTTTATGAAAGTCTTAGCTGGAATGAAGTCTGTCTCTATGTCCACTACTTCCAGCCATTCCTCCTTTTTCTTTTTATACTTTGACTCTTTCACATGACATTGATAACAAATTTATCAGTTTCCCCAGCATTTTTTGATCGGAATTACACTCACTGTCAAGATTATTTTGGGTGAGAATGACATCATTATGATATTGCAAAGCAAAGCTGCCCTTTGCAGAAAGCTTCACCATATGACACACTAGCCAGCGAGCAAGTTCACAAGTTGTTGGATCCTCAGTGGTCCCAAGTATATTTGTCTCTTCGTTAACTTGCTTTCTCTCCAACATTTGGTTAAACAAGGGTGTGCTTTAGGAACTCTGCCTGGTGGAGCAGGCTGAATGATAACTAAGGTAGAAGCCCTACCATTAGGGAATTCACATTCTGTTGACAAAATCTCTGGGAGATTTCAGAGAGAGAGTGAAAAACTGAGCTCGGTTCTACTTGGTAAAAGATATGTTTCCAAGGGGGAGATTCACAAACTATCTTTACAAAAGTGAAGCCTTTTTGATTTAGTAATTTCAATTACAGCAATTTGTCCTATAGACATACAGGCACAAGACTTACGTATAAGGATGCTCTTTTAGCATTATTTGTAAATGAAAAATAGCAAAAACGATCTAAGTGACTATTATTGTAGGACTGGTTTTCTATTCTGCAAACTCTACCAAGTGTTAAGTAAGTTTGTATACCTTGATTGAAAAAAAATATGTTAAGGTTTTTTAATCCCCAAAGACTCAGAATAATATATATAGAAATAAAAAGAATATTCCTATACAGGCATATTTTTTGAAAGACACTCTTTCAGTTATCTATTATTGCAGGACAACTCAAATCATAATGAATTAAACAACCAATTTTTTATGCTACTGATTTTGTGTGCAAGCTGTGTGGGCAGGACACCGTTGTGAAGACTTGTCTCTGCTCCATGATAACTGATGTCTCAAGTGAGGTTGTTTGAAGGACTAAAAGTAGCTAACTTGCTTGAAAAGGCTTATTTCTAGCTGTTGGTAGGTCCCTTGGTTCTCTTCCACACTACATTTATATTTAAAATGGCTGCCATACTTATAAGTCTGGCCTGTGATCTGAGACAGTTGGAAAATATTGGCCTGGTCTGGGTGACTCTCCCCTGTCTCACACCCTCATGTGGCATGTCCATGTAGCTAGCATGGGCCTTCTAACAGCATGGCAGTCTGAGGATGGTAGAACACCCACTTAGGTCACTGACCTCCCAGTGTACCCATTTCAAGAAGCCCAGGTAGATGCCATAAGGCTTCCTACTGGGCTTTGGAGGTTCCAGAGCATTACTTCTGTCACAGTCTATTCATGTGATCATGTTCTTAGCGAACATGTGACTCATGAAGGCTAGCCCGTTAGATACCATTTCTCAATAACAGAAGGGCAAAGTGTGTTCATCCATCATTAATCGAACTCAGATGAGAAATTTGTTAATAATAACTACCCCTGGAGGAGGGCTCAGTGGGTATGGAGTATCAGGAAGTCATATTTCATTGCATAGTTTTGGGGATAGTTTCAATATTTTTTTAAAAAGTTATCGTTATACCTCTATGACAGTTTTGATTGGAAAAACAGCTTCCAGATCTAGTAATTGATTAAAACCTCATGGAATTGCATAACTTGCTGAGGCATAATAAGAAATTATACCTGATTGATTAATTATCCTTTAGTGTGTCCATGAAATGTCTGCTCTCTTTCTCAAATAAGGTTTGAGCCTGAGAATAAGAAAGTAAAATGCCAGGGTTTTGTTTAATGTGTGTTAATATCCTTAAGTTGTAGGAGCAAAAACAAAATAGCATAGTTATGTATGTTTAGTGTTTTCACTTAAAATGAAAATCAATCTGTACAGGAAAGCTTTTTGTTTCCTGAATTCCTACTTCTTCCAGTTCAGTTCTTTGGTAATTCTGGATCTGGAGTCTGTCGAGACAAAGGTGAAAAGGTACTGGGCTGCTCTTAAACTTTTCTAAGACCCTTTATGAAGCACAACAGTAGCAGCCAGCTTGAAAGGCAGGAATTAGACACAATAGTTGTGCACCCGGGGAAAAGCTAAATAACATAATTTTATGCATACAGGTCTGTGTGTGTGTGTTTTATGTCACATATAGGTACGCTGTATTATGTGCATAGAAAATTGGATGACTTCATGTGCTACCTTTCAAACATGCCATGGCTTGCTTTTTAAATAACAAAAAGACCTGGTTCTCCTGTGATTTCAAAGGCTGTAACCTGTTGTATTCCAGTCATGGGTAACTCTTTGAGCTTTTTATTATCAAAGTGGTCACCCCTTCCTGGGACCTGGGCTTTTGCTTTCTTAATTTTCTTAGTTTACTGAGCCCTGAGTCTTGACAAATTGAAAATTTAGGATTTTAGATACAGTATATTTTGTATTTCTAGTTTTTAATGTTCTTTTATTCAATTTTAATTTAGAAAACATTTTTAAAAACTAAAAATCTTTCAAAGTTATTTATGTTTTCATGTTTTCATGAATAGTAATGAAGTATGGAAAATCTGTCAAACAGTTGATTTCTAAATTCAAACATACAGTTATCTGTGGGGCTAGTATTTTATAAATTGCATATTTAATTCTGAGGAAATTTACATTTTTCAGAATACATTTTACTTTACTATGCTTCTTGAAGTTCTTAGAAGCCGTAATATCTTTTTGGAGTTACATGTCATTAATGCAGAGATAAGACAAGTCTTACAGTAAAAAATACCACATGTAAAGAATACTTTGAACACTGAAGGTTTATGTTGTTTGTTGGCTGTTGTACTTGGTACAAAATGATAGTAATACTGATAGATTATTGGTAGTACTGATAGAGTTGGCAATATTCTTGGCACTGTGCTCTTCTTGACACAGAACAATTAGAAATTGTATGAAGATTTCAAGTGATTTACTTTCATTTCATTTGAAGAAGATAATAAATAAAGTTCAAGAGTGAGTCAGCTTATACTTGTGAGGCCTATGTGTCTATTTCAGTTTTGATGGGATTAAACTGCTGACCTGTCTGCCTGTTTTCCTGCTTAGTTTCTCTGCTGATGCTACTGGAAAACCCTCTCTTTCTGTGTAAGCATTTTTGTTGCCCTTCCCTTGGCTTGAACATGAAAGTTAAATATTCCATTCTTTGCAATTCTTTCCTCATTAGCTTGTGGCAATTAAAATCATCTTATTGGAGGGGCTAGAGGTATTGGTCAGTGATACAGTGCTTACTTAGCAACCATGAGGTTCTTTGTTCAAGGAACACACACACTCACACTCTCTTTCTTACACACACACACACACACACACAGAAGGAGGGAGGGAGAGAGAGCAAGGGAGGGAGAGAGGGAGGGGGAGAGAGGGAGGAAGGGAGGGAGAGAGATCCTTCTGGGGTATCTCTTAACTGTGACCATAAACATGCATGGTGAAATTTTATAACTGTCAGATAATCCAGAATGCAGAATTTGTTTTCCTAGATTTTCATCAAAATGAAAATGCATTGAACAACGCTCATGTTTTCAATTTTGAATAAGAAAACTCGTTATTAGAAAGGATAATTGAGATTTATTATGGTTTGTGTCTAGCTGTCCCCCAAAAGTCTCATGCAGTCATGAGGGTGGGCTTTTCAGAGGTGGCTGAATCTGGAGTTTGTGAATGATTCATAGTCCAATGCTGAGATTGAGTGTGAGTGTATACCCACCCTAGGGCAGGTTGCCTGCACACAATATAAGGTACAGCACGAGGCTTGTCCCTTCTCCTTCTTTTGTCACTTTTTGCTGTTTTCTGCTGTGATGAACTGAAGTTCTCCTCTGAGATGCCTGTGCCATGTGAAACCCTACCTTGGAGTCAGCCAGCTAAGGACTGAAGTCTCTATGAACTGTAAGCTAGATAAATCTTTCCTCCTTTAACTTTGGGCATCAGGTATTTTGTCTCAGCAATGAGAAAAATGAATTAAAACAATTCAAACATGAATGGACATATATTAAAAAGCATAAAAAGCAATAAAATATTCTAAATGAACTCGCAATCCATACACTTCTAGTCTGGGGAACAGTGCTTGGGAATCAGAGCTGAGGGCAGCCGCTGTGCCTCCACTTTGGACCTGCGCACTTGCTGTTCCTGTCTATCATCTTGCCTTAGATAACCAGGTACACAGATGCTAACAGGTAGTGCCATTCCTGCCGTTACTGACAGGGCTGCTGTTACCTCTATTGCTATAGTTTGGGTCTTGAAATGCCCCCTTTAAGATTCATGTTCTGATGCCTTGGTTGTCAGTGCAGAGGGTACTACTGGGAAGTGATAGAATCTTACTAGGTGGTGCCTAGCTGGAAGGAGACTAGGTTATGAGGGGAGAATATTGGTACCTCAGCCTCTTCCTCTCTCTTTACTTTCCAGCTGCTGTCTCTTCTTTCACCTTCTACACCATCAAGTACTGTGCTATAATAGTCTCTAGGGCTAAGCCACCATGGATGGGAACCTCTGAAACTGTGTATCAAACCAAATGTGCCTTTTTAAAGTTGATTATCTCAGGTATTTTGTCACAGTGACAGAAAATTAACACATTCACCTGTAAGATTTTTCATCATTTTTACTGCACTGACCCCTGTTCTCTTGTCAGCTTTTCCTCTTCATAGGTTAGTGTCTAGTTACAAGGAAAGAGATAACTTTGTTATGTCCTTGCCCCCTACCTCTGTATAAGGGTGAATAGTTTCCTGCCAATTTTGTCTCTACTTAGAATCTTAGAATGTGACCTTATTTGGGAAAAAAGGTCTTTGTAAATGGAAGTAGGATGAGGTTCTACTGAATTAGGATGGACCCTAAATCCAATGGTGGTGTCATTGTAAGAAAAGGACAAAAGAGAAGATGGAGGCAGGTACCTGAGTACAGTTCCAGTCCAAGTTATGCCTGTGGTTCCCAGAACCCATGAGAAATTAAGAAGACTCAAGGAAGGCTCCTTTGGTAGAATCTTCATAACAAGCATGGACCTGGTACATCTTGATTTCAGATTCTAGCTTCTGACACTATGAAATAATAAGTTTCTGTTTTTTGAGCCACCTAGTTAGTGGCAGCCCTAGGAAACTAACATGCCTATTGTTATGATTTGGATATAAATGTCCCCAAAAGTCTCATATTCAGAAGTGGGTCCTGGTCAGAAAGAGCCAGTCACTGGGGACACAAACTAGAAGGGTGTATTCTTGTTTTAATCTCCTCCCTTCTCTTTCTGCTTCCTTGGCACCATGATGTGAACAGTTCTCTCCCAGTTCATGGAGCGGGCTGATCATTCACTTAACCCTCTAAAACCGTGAGCCCAAAATAAACCTCCCCCTTTTAAATTGTGGGTGTTGGATATGTTGTCCCAGTGATGGAAAAGTGACTAATAGACCCCCCTACCCAAATACATTAGTCTCACTTGGTTTTACTTTTCTGCATTTGCTTTTCTTCTTTGTCCTTCTTTCAAATGTCTCTTCTTTCATTGTTTTATTGTATCTGTAGCTTTTCACCTCATTTTATCCAAACAGCACTCTTAAAGGAGTGATGCATGTATTTGGCTGCAGAATATGAGCCATCGTTTTACACAAAACTGCCATCTGAAACCCTATTACCAGCAGTGTGGTAATTCACAATGCAGGATAACACAGCCCAATGATGTTATGATCTGTTTTTCCACTAAACACTCAGATGAGATAATTGGGAAAAGAAGCAACTTGTAGAAACATTTCCTCCATCTTGAGAAACACTTAGCAGTCTTGTTTATCAGAGGCACAAAGTTCTATGAGCAAGTTTATCACATTAATTTTGTTACAGAAAATTATTTTAGTTGATATTTTTGTTCCAAGTTAAATTCATGGAGTGCTAACAACGCCTTAGGCTTGATCTAAGGCCAAAATAATTCGCTCATCCCTAGATAAGGAATGGCTTATTAATTGGGCATTGAACAAATGTTCTTTTCCTCTGTTTGTCCTTAATTACATTAATTAGCATCAATTTCTGCGGCATTGTATGCTCTGTGTATAACACATTCCAAGGCAGTTCAAGTAAGGTGATTTAAAACTTGATTCTGTATCAAAACCATTTCTTCCATGTCAAAGAAAGGAAAACAAGTCTTAAAATTTGTACTTCAGACCATGTGAGATATTGTCTATATAAATAATATAAATGGCACTATAAATTTCCATGTGGATTTTGAGCAAATAATAATTTGAGGCCACTGAAAAGAGAAAAACCATATCACTAAGGTATTAATACTATGACAGTTTAAATTTCTGCCTACTCAGAATTTAATTTTGTTCTGATTTAATTTTTTATCAGGACCTTAAAACTATTGAGTTGAATATCTCTCTCACAAGTATTTCCAGATTTTAGATACTTTTTATATAAGTCCTTTTCCTACGTTAGTTTAAAGATTTCTGACTATTGGAATATCAACTTAAAATAATAATTATGATGCATTATACAATTTCAATGGCTCACAAAGTCTTCACATAGTTTAAAATGTGAAAAGGGAAACTAAAAGCTTTCTAAATATCTTGATTTGATGTTCTCAAAGAAGGTCAGCTAAAAATTAAGTTCCGACCTAGAATTTTTCCAGATATTATTTAGATTTTTAGTTATTTGATTAATATCTTTGGTCATGTAGTATGTGACTTAATGTTACGCTTTTTTCTCATCTTCTACTTTAGATGTCTGCTACTTTTGGTTTTCATATGTGATTAAAAAGTTTTTGATATAAAGAACTAGATAACATGGCATCCCCCTTCCCACAACTTTATGGAATATTAGGAATACATCATAATCATGATTAAATTTTCTATTTGCTTTTCTTTTTAATGTTATGTTCTTTACCCTGATGCCTTCAACATATCCTGTGGTATGGTTTGATTTTTGTCTGTTTAACTTAACATAAAGTAGATCTTTCTTTTTTTCAAGACAAAGTCTTGCTCCATAATCTAGGCTGGGCTTGAACTCATGAATTTCATGGATCTGCTTCCAAATTCTGGAATTACAGGTCTGCACTACCATGGCTGATTAAGAATAGATCTTTATGACCTCCTGGTAGCAGTGGTTTGGGCATTGTTCATCTTTTAGATCTATCTCAGGAAACACTACAAGAAAGAGCAATATGTTACTTAGGGATAACTTTAAGTTGATAAAAAAAAAAAACCCAAATTACAGTGGTTTAAACAAGCTACAAAAATGAATTCCTCTTTCTCAT
>PVJX010027990.1:0-24315 GCA_004027295.1 Dolichotis patagonum
TTCAATACTTCACTTTTAGAAAACTTTATTAAGTCTATGATCTCTCTACTGAAAAATATTGAAGAAAAAATATACATACCTTCATTATGTGAAAAGATCGTTGACATGTGAAACAGGAAGAATGCAATTTTTAATGAAAAAATAATTACTACTCATGTTGATAATGAAACTAAAACTAATATAAAAAATAAATCTCAGAGGATAAAATACCATAGTTCATACAGATTTATATCAATCCAAAAGAACTAGGAATATGATCAACTGCAAATATAAATGCTAAATGTAGATAAAAATCTAAAAAAGGTGACCTGATGGTTTTTAACCAACAAAGCATATTGATCGTTTAAAGAAATTAAACACTGATACAGCTTTGTAAAACAAAAAAGACTTTATTTCCTCTTTATTTGTGAAGGATAACTTCTGAGTTTTGATTTGTTTTTCTTTTTGTTTTTAACTTTGACTATGTCATCCTTTTTGTCTTTTTCTGCAAAGTTTCACTGAGAAGTCTGATGCTTTTAGTTTATTGAGGTTTCCTTTAAAAATGACTTGTTAACCTCCAAGTTAATAAAAAATTAAATAAAAAAAAACCCAATAGAACATGAGAAAACAAGGTAACAAAATACCTCCAAAAACTCCCAGCTCCACCAAAGCGGATCCATGTGACATGGATGAGGAGAAACTCAAAAACAAAACAACCGAATTATATAAGGTGATTAAAAAGGAAATAACAACAACAAAACAGATCAATAAGATACTGAGCAAGCAGAAACATGATATAACTAAACAGATAGTGGACTTAAAAAGCAAAAGGAGGGAAAGAAAGTGCTCTAAAGGATATAACTGCACGTATGTTTAAGTGTGTAGGATTGATAACCGTATTACTACGGTTTTTTTTGGACTGTTGAACAGAACTGTTTGCAGCCTGTTTGAATGTCCACTTTGTATGCCTTCATTTGGTAACATGAACAACCATTCCTAAGAAGACAATATGTAATTTATCAACTAGTGATTTCTTACTGTTTTTTCAAAATTCTGTATTATTTCTACCCTTTTTTCTGTTTTGCTTTCTCTTTAAATAAAATTTAAAAAATAAAAATGACTTGGTACTTTTGTTGTTTTGAGAATTATCTCTTGGCCTCTGACAGTTTGACTGTAATATGCCACATTCTGTCATTTGTACTTGTGGTCCTTTAGCCTCCTGTGTCCAGATTTCTATATATTTCCTAAGATTTGTAAGGTTTTCAGCAAGTTTATTGAGTAATTTTTCTATGCCTTTGTCCTCTTATTCTATACAAAATATTTGCATATTAACATGTTCCATAAGTCTTGAAGACTTTCTTCTTTCTTTTCATCTGACCAGATTATTTTAAAAGAACATCATTAAATTCTGGGATTCTTTCTTCTGCTTGATCTTCTCAGTTGTTAAGGTCTCAGTAATATGTTTTTCAGAACTTAATGAGTTCCTCAACTTGAAATTTGTGTTTGATTCTTTTTTATTGTCTCTGGTCTTTGCTGAATTTTTCATTCACATCATGAATTACATTACTGATTTTCGTGAGTGTCCAAATTTTCATGTATCTCTTTAGATTTCCTTAGAGGTGTCATTTTCCTTTTTTTTCAGGCATTTCACGGGGACCTTCTTCTAGACAGTTATTGATGCTTTTGGAGGCATCATCTTGCTTTGCTTTTTCACACTTCTTGTGTTGCTATTTTGATATTTGGGCATCTTGTAGATCTGTTGTTTCTGTCAGTTTACAGGATGGCTTATGTAGCAAAAGACTTTCTCCTGAAGATGTACGTGTCTTGGAACGTTAGCTTGTTAAGATATGTTGGCTTTAGGTCCAGTCAGATACAGTAGTGTGATCTCTGTGTAGCTTTTTCAAGCTGATATCACTAGCTTTAGGTGTGGTGAGTGTGGCAGTCACAGCCGAGGAGATGCAGTGGTGCACAGAGTGGAGCACATCAGCAGCCTGGCTGAGTGCACTGCAGTGCACACAATAGTAACAAAGCACCCAGACTTCTCTTTAGTTGTTGGGTTTCTGGTCCAATCAGTCGCTGTGATCCAAACGTTTGTTGGTGATTATGATGAACATTTTGTTAAAGAAACTGAACTCCATCCTCATGAATCATCCATCCCTTATTTATTCTGATGGTTCAAACTGAGCACAATCCTTGTTGATTGCTGACTTATTCTGTGCTGGTATGGGTTGTGTCTAAATGTCCCCCAAAGCCTCATGTGGTCATAGGTGGGCTTTTCAGAGGGGGCTGGAAAAGAGTGTGATGTGGAATCAAGGGTGTGTGATTACTAAATTAGCCCACTGACTGGTTCGGCATGGTTCTGGATAGGATTAAGGTTGCCCTACTCTGTGTGCACGTGCTGCCAGCCCTAAGGACAAGTACCCTGGATAAAATACAAAGGACAGAAGGAGCCAGTGTTGCTTGTTGCGTGTCGCTCGCTGGTTGCTTCCTTCTGCCTGCCCTGCTTTGCCATGGACTATTTCTCCTCTGTGATGCCCTTCTGTCATGCCATCCTTCCTTGGAGCCAGAGAACTATGAACTGAAACCTCTACCAACTGAAATAAGTAAACCTTTCTTCCTTTTACTTTGGGCATTGAGTATTTTGTCTCAGAAACAAAAAAAGTGACCAAGACTCGTACTTAGAAATACTGTGCTCTATTTAGCACCTTCATAATGTTCCGGGGGCCATACCTCCTAGCTGTTATTCTGACTCTGGTGATCTTTATGATAACTGAATTCATCTGGCTTCTTCAAGTTGCACGCTCCCACTAGTGGCAATTATTCTGATTCCTACCATTGCCATTCTTATCAGTGAGTCCAGTTCTATAGTGGTATCTCCTACCATCAGGCTCGTACTACCGAGAAGACTCCACTGCACTTCCCAGTGATGTTGGCACTCTTCTCATGGTGCATTCCTTATGGCCTTATAGATTTCCAGTCTCAAATAAATATCCACTCCACATGCCCAGCTTTCTGAACTTATAAATTCCTTCTACTGTTTGCCACAGCCACTCTGTTATTTCAGCCTCACTTCGCATACGCTATTTTTCCCATGCTAGAACTAGAACCTACTCTAGTAAAAATTCCCAACAATCATTTGTGGTCCTGATTGGGGTACAAATATCATATCTTGAAAAAGCTGTCTCAGGATAATTACAGTTTTTTCTTTCCAATCTTATGTTCCTGTTCTTTCATTTCTTTCATCTGGACCTCAGAATCAGTCCACTGATACTTCTCTTGTTCCTGTCTCTTTCATTTCTTTTAAAGCTCAATATTTCTTGATTGGTTGATTCCATTATGTAGCAGTTGTGATGGATGTGAGAACAGATTTTGAGGGGTCCGTGCTGCTTGTAAAGAAGATGCCTCAGTACTATCTTCAAGCAAAAGAGGTTCAGTGGTTACTTTTAATAGTGAGACCTGGCCTGTTCTATAAGCCCTGAGACTTTAGGGGAAATATAGGAAACTGAGACTTTTTGAGCAATAAGCCAGAAGTTCCTAGTGCATGCATCAGAATGCTATTCTTTTGTAACTGACTTGCTTTCATTGGGTGTTTAAACTTCTTTCAGTTCAGCTACTCTGACAGTTACATTCTATGCCTGACCTACCTTTCTCTGATCTATCTCTGCAGGAAAGAACCTTTTTATGATTAAAAAGGAGGTCCTTTGGTTTGCACACTGTCAATTGACTTTATAATTTGGTCTTATTCTTTTGTTGTGCTGCTTGAGTGTTGTACAAGCTCAGTGTTGCCATAAAATTTCACTGCACTTATAATTACTTTTTGCCTTTTCCCCAGGTGTTTCATATATATAAGTCCAACTACATTTTTCTACCAGTTTATCAACTCAACTTAGTACAAGTCAAAGGTTAAAAACTAGACTACTATGGCTAGGACTGAGCCCCACCTACCATCCGCAGTGGGCTTCATATCACCATTCAGGTAGCAAGTAATCTCACCCAAAAAGTCCATCTTGTTACTTGCTGTCTTTCTCATATCATTGTAGGCATGAATTGTGATTGACTGAGTCATCTTAGAGTCAGACTCTGATATAAAATTTATTATGCAGAATGTTAGTTAGGGGGTACCCTTGAGTACAGTAAGAGAGACAGAGAAGGGATCAGGAGTCAACAGGGGCAGAAGGTCATATGTAACGTAAGTTCAGCAACAAATGTCTTAGGAAGCATATGAGCAAAAATTGGGCCATCAATATTGTCTTGCATTGGACAAAAATGTTCAGGCCTTTGTACCTCTGCCTTAATCAGCAAATATCCATGGAGCACCACAGTTGGGGATGAAGATGTGAATGTGAGCAAAGATGCTCTCTGAAGCTCTGTAAATCCAGAGGGACTGACAGCTTACTGTCCCTGCAAACAACATAACCAGAAACTAAAGCCAGTGCTTCCTTGACACACATTAAGTGAAAGTGCACATAAAGAGTCATCGTATGGGACAAACAACCTGATCCAAAGTTTTCTCTTCACCTCTCTTACTCTTTCTGTACAAGGTGCTAGGCTTTTCTAGTACTTAAGCATAGAAGAAAATTAAAGCACAACAGAGTTATGCCACTCAGTGAAAAAAGGTGGTTTGACATTGAACTTCAACTTTTTGAAAATATAAACTTGCAAATAATTTGATTTTTATTTACCATGAATATGTGGATTTTAATGTAACTGATCACTCAGAATTAATGCCAAATGTTAAATATATTAAAAATGACTAAGACAAGATAAATTTTATGCAAAACACTCTTATCAAACTAAAAGCTCAACTCAGCATAATTTCCATGTAAATCATGAACAAATTCTTTCTGAAATACTTCATAAAAATAGTAAACATAGCATTTATTAAATATATTTATAAAAATGAAACTTGGCCAAATACTATTAGCAAATTGATTTCAAAAATGTCTCGCAATGGCAGCTAAACTCCATTGGAAGATGGACTAAATCAGTCTTTCTAAAACTTGATTGATCCTCATTGGTTGTAACCCATAATTCACCTAATGTGAACTGTATTCCTCAATGCTGTGAATATGCCCCCCAATTTCCAAAATTTCCAGTGTTTTAGTTGCCCTGTTTCCTTTATTGTGTTGTTATGGTTTGTGTCTGGATATCCCCCAAAGCCTCATGTAGTCATATGGGGTAAGCTTTTCAGAAGTGGGTGAATCTAGAGTTTGTGATTGGTTCATTGGTTTATTGTGATTGGTTCATCGCTAGAATTGAGGGTGTGAGTGCTACACCTGCTCTAGCAGGGTAGGGGAGACTGAATACAATATAAGGGAATGAAAGAGGCTTGCTTTCACTCCTCTCCTGCTGCTTTTGGTATCTTCTGTAACCATGAGTGGGGTAACCATTCATGCCATGGAACCCTGCCTTGGAGTTAGCTGATTATAGACTGATATGTCTACAAATGGTGAACTAAATAAACCTTTCCCCCTTCAACATTGGATGCTGGTTATTTTGTCTCAGCAATGAGAAAAGCAACAAAGGCAGAATTTGGTACCAAGCAAAGGGTCATTGCTGTGATTATACCTGACCATGTGGTTCAAGAGCCCTTGGGGATGGGTTGTGGGAAGAGATTGGAAAGGTTCAGAGATCCCTGCTGAGACAGTAAAGATAAAATACCTTAGGCTGTTCTGTATAGATTCTAGTCAGAGCTCAGAAAACCAGAAGGTTGACAGAAATCCTACAGGTAAAGACCAAGCTCAGCAGGTTTCTGTTGGGAAGAAGGCTTCTATCTTCTGTTGGACTCCAGATGATATGTGTTTATGCTTGGTATAAAGTTTGTCTGAATTTTGCTCATGTTAGGAGATTCTGTCTGAGACTGAGATTGAAGGCAGCAAACTAATTAATCTTCCAGAAGAAATTTCAAGGAAGTCTAATGTTGAGGTGGCAGCATAGCTATTGTTGGGGGCTTTTAATCAGATTTATGTTAAGAATCAAGAGCAAGAAGCCCAGCAGAATGATTTAAAACATTGTAAGTTTGACCAAAAGGAAGTTGTGGTAAAGCTGTGTACTATAAAAATAGAGCAGAGGAGATCTTGATCACTGAGAAGGAATAGGAAAATAGAAAATATGGCCTGAGGTACATAAGCTAGACTCCACCATTTGCAGCCTCAAAATTACAAAAATGAAAAATTTTACTTTGAGAAGCCATGGAGCAATATATTCCAGAATGGTGCTAGCAGAGAGAAGTTGTTTGTTCAAATTAGATTTGGAGTGCTCAGAAATCCAGGCACTGACCCCTATAGCTAAGAGAAAAAAAAAAGCCTGGCTATTGCACCTGGGTGTTGATTTTAGGCACATGTGAAATGTAAGAGTTGTGGGATCAGGAAGATGCCCACCTAGATTTAAGAAGATCTCAAAGGCCAGGCAGTGAATCTCTGAGAGGGCAGTGTGTGAAGCTGTGAGTGTGACGCTGAAAATGCAGTGGAGACTACAGAAGGCTGGAAAAGCCAGGAACATGGATCATCTAACAAAAGCTGCAAGAAGGGAGAAAAGCCAGCCCTAAAGAGAAGCCGTGAGCGCTACTAGAAGGGCCACAGGGGTGGAGCCAGTGAAGCCCTTTGGCACTCAAAACTTTCCACAGATGGCCTTGGATGCTGCACATGAAACTACAGGACTTAATGTTTTGCATGCTCAGTTTTGGACTTACGTTGGTCCCATTCCTTTGTATTCCCCTATGTGTAACTTTTGGAATGGAAATGTTTATCTTATGCCATTGAATGTCGGAAGTGTTTAACTTTATTTTCATTTGTAGAGGGGCTCACAGCTAAAAGTTTGCCTTGCATCTCCGAGAAGACTTTGGACTTGGACTTTTTAGCAATGCTGAAACTGTTAGGACTTTGGCAACTCTTAGAGCTGGACTAGATTCCTTTTGCATAAAGGGATGTACACGAGCCTTTGGGAGCCAGGGGGAAAATGTTATGGTTGTGTCTGGATGTCTCCCTCTTGTAGTCATGGGGGAATAGGGTTTTTAGAGGTGACTGAGTCTAGAGTTTGTGATTGCTTCATTGTCTAGCAGCATGAACAGATGCCCCTCTGCCATGACACCCTGTCTTGGAGCCAGCTGATTATGGACTGAAATGTCTATAAACTGTGAGCTAAACAAACCTTTCTCCCTTTAACTTTGGATCTTGGATACTTTGTCTCAGAAATGAGAAAATTAACTAAGATGGCTGTTGTCTTTCTCACTTGATCTTTTTCATGTAAGGAAATTTTACCTCACATCAACTGATATTTTATTTTTGGTTTAAAATCTGTCACAATGCTGTCACCTCATGAAGTCTTTCATTGAAGAACTTTCAGATATTATACATTCACTACTGTCGGTGTAACAAGTGTCTATGTATTTTATATATAACTTCTAGACCAATCTTTTTTTTTTTTTTTTTTTTTTTTTTTTTTGCGGTACCAGGGATCGAACTCATGTCCTCACACTTGCCAGGCAGGTGCTTATGCTGCTGAGCTAAATCCCCAGCCACTTCTAGACCAATCTTATTAGATGAATTCCCAATTTAAATATCAGTTCAAACTCTCACAGCTATAGATGGACCTACCATATTATTTTTCAAGGTATTGAGGTGTGGATTTTCAGTGATAATATTTAGACTAGGTAGTTTCTAAGGTACAGAATTTTCAAAATTTGAACTGGACACACCTAGGCAATCTAGGAGTATTATTCTATTGCTAGCTGGTGATCCAGGCTTTAAATATCAAAAACATGTACTTTCTACTGCCTTATGTTGACTTGTCTAAGAAGTCTGTTTTTAATTCCTGTAATAACTTTCAAAAGTTCACTCATGACAATGCTTATTTTACCACTGTACCATAAGTACCTGTGTATTTGTTTTAATTGCCCCAGTAAACTCCTTAAGTAAGAGGCCATTTATAACTCATCTTTATAATTCAGGATGTACTTGCCATAGGATCACATTCTTGACCCCAAGTTACCTCTCTTACCTCATCACTTATATCTTTACCTTCTCCGAGGCTTATCTTCACTGTTCTACTTAAAGTCGCAACCCAGCACATAGTAAACTCCCTTAGGTTACTCTAATTTTCCTGTTTTATCCTAGCAATATCACTTCCCAATATTCATGACATACAGCCACGTATCATTAGGGGTTACTGTTGCATTCTTCTGTGATAAAAACTCTACTAGGATAAAATTTTTTTCTCTTTTTTTACTTTGTATCCTAAGAAGCTAGACCTCTGCTTAGAACATAGAATGTTGCCAATAACTATTTATCAAATGAATGCAATAGGACCAGGGATTTAGCTCAGTGGTGTAAGTGCCTGCTTGGCAAATGTGAGTTCAATCCCCGGTCCCTGGTACAAAAAAAAAAAAAGAATGCAATAATGATGTTATTTTATTGTATGCAATAAATACACATTGTAACAGAATTATTGTAGCTACAAATATCAATACTAGAGTTGAAAATAGTGCAAAAACAGAGCTATGTCAGGATGTGGATTTCCTGTTAGTTGAAATTCAGTGCATCAAAGATGAGCCTTATGCTTCCTAAGATCAGGATGGCAGATGGCATCCAGCTCGAGAGCCACAGGTCAATGCAGTAGCAACTGCCTAAGGGCCTGTAGAATATGAACTGTGTTCTAGTAGGTCTGGTCTGAATTGAAATATGAAGTATAAAATACACACCAGGCCTCCAAGTGAAAGTAAAATGTCATGTTACTGTTTTATGTTAGTTGCATAATGAGATGGTGATTTTGATAAATTAAACAAACAAAACACTGATTAAATTAAAATTATTTTTACCTATATTTCTATACCTTTTTTAAATGTAGCTTCTACAAAGTTTAAATATGTGTTTAAGGAAAGAAACTTTTTTAAAACATGGTATTTGCATCTCACAGTATTTGTTGATGCAAATACCATGAGAGAGACAGGATGTCAGAATTCAGGCTTGACTTGGCTCTGGTCCTGGCTGGGCCCCACCTAGCAACTTCCAGGTAGCAGGGAGCCACCACGTGTGAGCTGAAGCCTGCCACAGCGATCCCCTACCTTGCTGTGCAGTGGCAGGTCTTTGCTTAGAACATGGTGGAGCCACACCTAGAGACCCCAAGAAGTCGAGGAACTTTGGTGTGCCACATGGCATAAGCTGAAAGCCTTCCCAGTATACTACACATACCATTCAGCCTTACTAAACCACTCAGAACCTAGTAGGACCCTGCCCAGTGACCTCAAGCAGCTGAGATGCTTCAGTGAGCCAAGTGGGGAGTACTGAAGGTCCACCCAGTGTACAACCCCCATGTAGGGAGACTCACAGTGCCACTAGGGAACTGGGGAATACAGGAAAATGACAAAATGAAAGAGCAAAATGCAACCTCAAACCTCGAGCCCATTCCAAACAGGCCTAGGAGACATAGACATAGAAGAACATGTAAACCAAATATCTGAAACTTCTGAAATGATAGTAACTGAAGTAAAGAAGCAACTCCATGAAGCTATAAAGGAACTTAAATCAGAAATAATCTCTCAGGTAAAGCAAGAAATGAGAAACATAATAAAAGAAATGCTGAACACATCTAAAAAAGACCTAGTTTAAAAAGTTGAGGAGCACTGCAAAAAGATGGAAACCTTGCATGAACAACAGAAGAAAACAACAGAATACGTGAAATAGATTAAAGGAGACATCCAGGAAATCAAAAATTCTATCAAAAGCTGTCAAAGACGCATGAATGAATGTGAAGATAGACTTTCAGACCTGGAAGACAAGACTGCAACTAGTGAACAAGAAAGGAAAACTCTCTTTAAAATAACATGGAAAAAAATAACAAGGAACCAGGAAACAACAAGTCAACAGTTGTGAGACGATGCAAAGAAAAATAATATATGATTGATAGGTATAAGTGAAAAAGGTGACAACACAAATGATATCAAAAGACTATTTATAGAAATAATAGCAGAAAATTTCCCAAACATGGAAAAGGAAACTGATATACAGATAAGTGAAGCATATAGAACTTCAATTATCCATAACCAAAATAAAACTACACCCAGATGTATAATAATCAACATCCCAGAAATTCTACATAAGAACAGAATATTAAAGGTGTTAGAGAATAGAAACAGATATCCTATAAAGGAAAGTCTATCCGAATCACAGCAGACTTCTCACAAACAATGAAGTCAAGAGAGCATGGACTGAAGTATTTCAGATCCTAAAGCAAAATGACTTCCAGCCCAGATTGATGTATACTGCAAAACTGTGCTTTACAATGGATGGAGAAATAAGACACTTCCACAACAAAGAACAGATGAAGAATTTCATGAATACTCAACCAACCGTGCAAAGAATACTGAAAGATAGTCTAGATTGACATAAAAACAACTACAAATACAAAACCAACAGAAAAAGGCCACTAAGAAGGGCAGACAATTAAAGAGAGAGGAAAGGTAAAGAATCAACAGCAGGAAAATAAAATGACAAAAATGAACCAATATATATTAGCTATAACCATTAATGTAAATGGTCTCAATTCACCAATTAAAAGAAACAGACTGGCAGAATGGATCAAGAAACAACATCCAACCATATGTTGTCTACAAGAAACCCATCTAACCCAAAAGGAAACTCGTAGACTGAAAGTCAAAGGGTAGAAAACAATATCCCATGCAACAGGATCCCCCAAAAAGCAGGAGTAGTTATTCTGCTTGCAGACAATGTGAACTTCAAACCAAGAATGATCCAAAGAGATAAAGAAGGTCACTACATAATAGGGGAAAACTTCAAGAGGAAGAGATAAAAATCTTAAATAGATATGCACCAAATATAGAAGCACCCAGCTATGTAAAGCAAATATTAATAGAAATGAAAAATCAAATAAGCAATAACACAATTATAGGGAAACTTTAGCACACCTTTGTCACAAAGAGACAGATCAACTAGACAGAAAATCAGCAAAGAAATAACAGAACTGATTCAAACTTGTGAACAAATGCACTTAGTAGACAAGTATAGAGGGTTCCACTCAACAACATCAGAAAATACGTTCTTCTCAGCTTCACATGGGACAGTCTCTAAAATAGACCACATATTAGCCCATAGAACATGCTTAAGTAAATACAAAAGAATTGAAATTATCCCATGCATGTCATTTGTTCATAGTGCTATAAAACTGTAAATTAATGACAAAAGAAACTGCAAAAACTCAACAAATGGAAATAAATAATACACTCCTGAGCAAACAGTGGTTCACAGAGGAAATTAAAGAAGAAATTAAACAATATCTACAAGCAAATGAAAATACAAATACAACTTACCAGAACCTGTGGGATACAATGAAAGCAATCCTCAGAGGCAAAATTATTGTGGTGACTTCCGACATCAGGAAAACAGAATGAACAAAAATCAACAACCTGTTGCTATACGCCAAACATCTAGAAAAAGAAAAGAAGTAAAGCCAAAGGCAAAAGAAGAGATGGAATTATAAAGATCAGAGTGGAAATCAACACAATAGAGACTAAGAAAACAATACAAAGAATTAACAAATCAAAGAGTTGGTTCTTTGAAAGAAAAAATAAAATCAATAAGTCCCAAGTCAACCTTATTGAAAAAAGGAAACAAAAAACTCAAATTCAGGCAATAAGGAATGAAAACAGTGAAATCACTACAGATCCTGTGGAAACACAGAAGATCATAAATACCTTCTTTGAAAACCTTTACTCTCATAGGTTTGATAACACAGAAGAAATGGATAGATTCCTAGAAACATGAATTACAAAGCTGAATCAAGAAGATGTAAAACTTCTGAATAACCCAATTTCAATTAATGAAATTGAAAATGTAATTAGAACCTTACCAACAAAGAAAACCCCAGGCCCTGGTGGATTTACAGCTGAATTCTACAAGAAATTAAATGAAGATTTAACATCAACACTCTTAGAACTCATCAATGAAATTAAAAGGGAAGCAATTCTCCGTAACTCATTCCTGGAAGCAAATATCACCCTAATACCAAAACCAGAGAAAGACCCAACCAAAAAAGAGAACTACAGGCCAATCTCCCAAAAGAATATAGATGCAAAAATCCCTAACAAAATACTGGTAAACAGAATGCAGCATGTCATCATGAAGATCATACACCTCAGCCAAGAGGGATTCATCTCAGGAATGCAGGGATCATTTAACATATGCAAATCAATAAATGTAATATACCATATCAATAGAGCCAAAGATAAGAATCACATGATCATCTCAATAGATGCAGAAAAAGCTTTTGATAAAGTCCAACAGTCATTCATGATAAGAACCCTATGGATTATTGGAATAGATGGTCTTTACCTTGATCTGATAAAAGCCAACTATGACAAACCAAGAGCCAGCATCATATTAAATGGTCAAAACCTGAAAGTTTTTACTCTAAAATCAGAAACAAGACAAGACTATCCACTATCACCACTCCTATTCAATATAGTGCTGGAAATATTAGCCAGTGCAATTAGACATGAGAGAGAAATAAAAGGAATAAGATAGGAAAGGAAGAAGTTAACTATCATCATCTGAAGATCACATGATACTCTGTAAAGAAGACCTCAAAAACTCCATTGAAAGACTTTTAGATGTAATAACCAAATTCAATAATGTAGCTAGATACAAAGTAAACACTCAAAAATCAATAGCATTCCATACACAAACGACAAACTCACTGAGAGGGAAATAAGAGAAACTACATCCTTCACAGTAGCATCCAAAAAATTGCAATACTTAGCAATCAATCTAACAAAGAAAGTAAAAGATCCATTCAGTGAAAACTACAGTACTCTGAAAAAGATATCAAAGAGGATCTCAGAAAATGTAAAGACATTCCTTGTTCATGGATAGGAAGAACAAACATTGTGAAAATGGATATTCTCCCTAAATTGTTACACAGATTTAATGCAATTCCAATTAAAATACCACTAGCCTACCTAACAGATATAGAGAAATCATTCCTAAAACTCATCTGAAACCAGAAGAGACCTAGAATAGCAAGGGCAATTCTGGGCAACAAAGGCCAGACAGGGCACAGGAAAATACTTCTCAGAATCAACAACTAGGATCTCAACTTATTAAAAAGTTTTTGCATGTCAAAAGAAATCTCCAACAGAGTGAAAAGAAATAAATCAAACTCACATGTATTCCCATGAATTGGGAAAAATCTTAGTCAACTGTCTTGTAGACAATGGACTTCTATCTAGAGCATAAAAAGAATTTAAAAATATCAGACTCCCAAAATTCAAAGATTCAAATCCCCAATTCAAAGATTCAAAGATTCAAAGACTCAAAATTCAAAGATTCAATCCCAATCTGAAAATGGGCATCTGAGATAATACACAATTCTCAGATGAAAAAATACAAATGGCAAATAAATCCATGAAAAAATGTTCAGCATCATTGGTCATTAAAGAAATGCAAATTACAACCACACTGAGATTCCTTCTCACTCCAGAAAGAATAGCCAGGATCAAGAAAACCACCAATAACAAATGCTGGAGAGGCTGTGGGGGAAAAGGAACTCTTCTGCACTGTTCCTGGGAGTGTAGACTGGTGCAACCACTGTGGAGGTCAGTCAGAAGATTCCTCCAAAAGCTGGGTTTTGAAGTCCCATTTGACCCAGCTATACCACTTATAGGCATATTCCCAGAAGAACTGAAAACATCATACCACAGTGATATATGTGCACCCATGTTTATAGCAGCACAATTTGTAATAGCCAAATCTTGAAAACAACACAAATGCCCACCAACTGAGGAATGGATATAAATGATGTAGTACTTTTATGCAATGGAATATTACTCAGCTATATAGAAAGATTGCATCAGGACTTTTATAAGTAAGTGGATGCAACTTCAGACCATACTAGTAAGTGAAATAAATCAAACTCACATGTGTAAATGCCATATTGTCTGGCTACTGTGAGAAACTGCAAGAGTAAATAAGACATAAAATCTTCAATACTGTAAAAGGGTGAGAAACTGCTCAAAGTGGAAAAATAACTCAAGGAAAAAGAGAAAAGAAGGGAAATGAAGTAAGATGCAAATTCGTATATATACTTAACATTACTAAGATGATTGTACTACTAATTCTGTTAGTTCTTGGAACAAAACAGATAACATCCATAGGATTAGATCAATTTTGAATGACTATATCTGGTAACTCAAATAAGACTTATAAAGAGAACTATGCAAAACAACTAAAATTGTCATGTTCCTACCACCTTGTTTTGAAAGCCTACATTGTTATTGCTTTGGGCACTTAGATACTTATTTGTTGTTTTTTTTCCTCTAATACAGAAAGGATAGAAGTACATGTATATTCTTATATAATGCCAAGAACTTCACCTCAAGAGTTTACAAGAATTGATTTTAGTATGTGTGATATTATGAACAATTACACTGAAGAAAATGGGACACCATGGTAGCCACTGATGATTTCCTATCATTTTGATTCAAAAACTAATAATGCTTTTATTCTTCATTTTGATTGGTTTTACTCTGTTTTCAATTATTTGATTTCAATATGTATGAAGATATGGACAGCTATTTTGAAGAAAACAAGAGACATTATGGTAGTCACTACTAACTTCCTGTTGTCTTTTTCTGAAGTCCTGTGTTATTTGCATTGTTTTACTCTGCTCTACTTTGTTCTGTTTTTTTTTTTTCGGTTTGCTTTGTTTCATTCTTTTTAAAATTAAAAAAATACAGATATTAAGAAAAGAATTTAGGCTTGACTAGCAGCAGAATAAACTAGACTTGATTTTGTAAAGTGTCAAATGCCACAGTCTCACAAGAGAAAATCAGGTGATCTTCAAAGTTGTAACCTGAGATATTGATACGATGCCTACACATCCTACTCAACGTTAGAGGGAGGCTTGGAACAATGATAGGTACAGATCCTAGCTGGTTGGCAAATTGTGATCAAGTAGCACATAATCATTGGAAATCCAGGCATAACACAGACTTAGGAATCACTGAAGACACAATAAAAACTCAGTTTTAGGAACTCCTGAATGTGAAGTTGAAGGCAATGAACCAAGGTCTTGGTAAAAATAAGTAAATAAATAAAAGGAGGGCAACAGTTTGATCATACAGAGTATTAGTAAAAACAAAGTCAGTACTTAGAAGTACTTAGATATTAGCAATGAGGTTCACAAAGAAGAAAGTCCATAGATCTAAGTCACTGAGCTAAATGACCAGGAAGTTTCGCATTTCCCTATCCCTACGTAGAGTACTGACCCCAAAGTTATGGTGAGTCAATGGCAGTGTTGGACAGAAGTGAGCGGAATGTCTAAAAGTCATCATATTGGCTCTCATAACCTAACCAGACTTCAGTCATGCCACCTGGATGAAAGACTAACCTCTTCCACACTGTTCTTTGAAGCAGAATTATAGAAGAATGTTGGAATACTGAAAGCACTGAGGTAAATCCATTACTTGCTGAGAAGTTAGAGGAAGGCCTGAGGACATAAAGGGAGGAGGTGAACTGTAAACCTCGAAAATACAAGCAAGGAGAGTAACAAATAACAAATCCATATGGTCACTGCTTCCTTTCTGCTACTCGTTTATCTCCTGCACCTCCACTAATCCAATACCAGCTCTCATTAAGATCACCAATGAGCTCCCTGTTTCTGAGTTCAATGGACCTTTTCCACCTCTCATCTTTCCTGGTGAACAATGGGAACTTAATAAATACCTGTTGGATGAAAGAATTCAGGCACCACGCTCTGTCTAGCCTTTGTGACTACAGACTTCCCCTCTGCCTAGAATACTTTTTTCTTGCCCCCTCTCGGTTATCTGCTGAGACATCTTCAGGGAAGAATTTTCTGACTATCCAAAGTAGGCCAAACCCTAAGTTCCAAAAAATTTCTTATACTGTATTTTCCCAAGGACACATGGATAGTCATAGTCATTTATGTCAGTGTCAACCCTACCCACAAGGCTGGGAACTCTACATGAGTTTGGGGTTTTGTTGTTGTTGTTTGTTGTGCTGTTTTAAATGTTTTAATCACAAATCCTGAATCATAGTAAAGACTTAATATCTATCTGATGAATAAATAAAATGACTAAATAATTATAAAAATAGTAACATGTTCCCTTTAGCCTATAGTTAATAAGTAAAAGATACTTGGTATCATAAAATAAGTCATTTCCATAGACTGGAATAAAACTCAAAATGTCACAGATGATCATATCATAGAATCACAGAATCCTGATCCAGAAAGCGCTCTAAAGCTCTTCTGGTAATTCTCTCCATTTATTCATTTGTTTCTTCATCTATCTATTCTGTAACATTTAGAGGGCCTACTGTAGTGTAGCTTGGGCTCGGAAGTCAGACTGCCCGAATTTGAATAGTAGCTCTGCTATTTGTTAAGCATGTGACATCGAGTGTGTTCATCTCTGTTTCTCTACCTTCCAATAGGAATAAGGATAGTGTCTACATTAAAAAGTTGTAAGCCAGGTGTAGTGATGCATGCCTGTAATGCCAGAACTCAGGAGGCTAGCGCAGGAAGATCACTGAGAGTTCCAGGCCAGTAGGTTGCACAGTTAGTGCAGGCCAGCCTGAACATAGGGAAACCTATCTCAAAATAAGAAACAAACAAAAACAACAACAAAAAAGTTGTACACATAAAGTGCTTAAACATCACCTGATACACAGCAATGTATAATAAATATTAGACTACTCTTTATTACTATGATGAGTACTGAAAATATATAAAGAAGACAATTTTTAATTTCAATAAGCTCAAAGACTAAGACATTTAAAATCTAAGAATTTAAGATGTGGAGATAATTTACACACATGCTCTTCAGAGGAACTTACCTTTCTTTCCTGATATGTAAAGAAACAAGCTTTGTTTATATAAAGTGTCATAGTATTACTAATAATAATTATAGAGATAATTGATGTGTCTGTGATGGGTACAACTTACCCATAAATAAAACATGCTTACATATTTTTTTCTGGATGGACAAGTCAAGTAGACACTATTAGGCATATTTACAATTATAACAGATGCCACAATACTACCTTTTCCTTAAGTATGCTGTAACCTTACTTTTCACATTTCTTTATCTACTTTACATCTGGATTTCAGTGTGGTCAGTTGACTACACTCTCATCAACAGAACGTGAACACAGATAATAAGCGCTATTTACAAGTCTACTCACAAAATCCTCCGTGTGAAATCCTCCACTTTGTTTCCTCATCTGCAGGCTAAATACAGAGAATTCAGAGACCGTAGAGGACAAGTGGTGGGTCACAAGTTCTAAGGTGCCTCTGCACCTGAAAGACAATGAATGCTGCCCATGTCAGAAACACCATGACTGGGCATCTAGTAAGTTAGAAATTAACTTGCCTGGGGAAAGCCACTGAGATTTGGCAATTTATTTATGGCAACAAATAGTACTTTTCTGATTATCTGAAGATCACACTACAATTAAAAGATTCTTCTCTATAGGGAGTTTTACATTTAAAGAGTATAACATAAAAGAATAAGATCCCATCAGGAAAGATTAAACAATATCACTAAAATGAGTCCCATTTTAAGTTAGTATATTTAAGGCAATGGGTCTTTAAATAAACTGAATTAATTAAACTGATAAAATTATTAAAGATTGCTGATAAAACATTACACAGAACCAATAGCAGTCAGTTAGGCCAAGTTTATTCTCCAAGTTACATTTTTTTCAGTTCTCAAATGGAAAAGGGTGACAATGGAGAATTCAGTAAATGAATTCTCAAACTGAACCAGGGAATAGCTACAGATGTTTCATTTAACTCTGATACATGAACACTTTAAAATGTATTTAAATTCAGTGTATTCTTTGGGCTTGTCAATATTGTATAGAATTCATATAAAGCTTATCTCTTCTAACTTTCCAGCATATAAATGTAATTAGGTATAGTACTATTATTGAGAAACAAAGAACATATCTATGTCTATAGAAAATTATGACATTAATTAATACAGAAATACATTACCAGGATGATCAAATAAAATTAATTGCAAAATATTTCAAATTCACTGCCAACTCCATTATTTACAAAGCTATTTTCTATGTGTTGTTTTGATTTTTAAAAACTAGCCCTTTTTTAAAAAAATTGCAAAGAAGTCAGTATCCCCTCACTATAGCAGTTATTGTTGAAAGTCTAATTTCACCAGAACAGCAAACTTTTAAAAACAGGAAACATTGCAATATTCCTCATTATAATAGCTATCTACATATTCCAATTTCTACTACAGAAGTAAGAATTACACAAGAAAGAACCTGTGAGATTTCATTGCTATTGAGCCCATGAAAGTCCACTTACTGTTCAGTTTTATTTCACACTGAAGCATTTTTTCTTTAGTCTTTCAGTTAGGCACCTCCAATTGATAATTTCACTTGGAGTCTTCCTTTAGAAACTTCATTTGAGCTATCATCTACCCAAATAATTTCCACTGTTCACCCCAAATGCTGAGCCTCGTTCATGAAGATCAGAACCAGCTTAATGAAGAAATAGAAGGCACAAAGGAATAAGGCAAAAAAGGTAATTACTAGGTATTGCAATTATTAAAGAGAACTAACATTAGTGGGTCAAAGAAAAATAATTTTTGAGATGAAAATCTTAAATTTGGAAATAGCTCTCAACATAACTTCAATTCTCTCTGAACTATTCTCCTCTAGGTCTGTGAGATGGTGATAAATGTTGACAGGGATTATATTTTATTTTGAAAATCAAATGCAAAATGCAAGCACTTAAAAGCCTACCAAAGCAATGGCAATTAATTATTTTGAAAAATACACTCTAAAGGTAAGAATACTATTTTTAAAATGGTAAACTTTTTAAAAATCCGGATATACTTTATAAAAATAAAAGAAAGACAGGACAGTGTTTAGTATAATAGTGTAGTAGATATCATTTAGTATCATACCTCGTCTACACTGTTGGTCATGTAGGTATGTGGAGGGATGAGAGAGGAACAACTATTTGTGAGAATGACCTTGATGAGCTGCTCTGACTATGCAGGAAGAGACCCCCCTCCTCTTGGGACGGAAAGAATGGTCTCCCTGGATGTGAAAACTTTTTTCTGGGACCTAAGTTATGCAAATAATTGTCTATCAAAGTTTGATTCCAGTAGCCTCCACAGTCCATCCAAAGAGAAGGACAAGCACTGAGTATATAACGTCACAATTAAAAAAAATAGTCGGCTTTTCTCCATATTCAAAAAGTTAATTTTTCTTAATCATATAAATATTTATGTTACTTTCATATATAATTTCTAATACTTATAGGTGAGAACATCTATCTGTGAATGAGGACCTTTCCAGACAGGGTTAAGCAACACACACAATTTAGTGGGATAAGATTAGCGCAAAATACTTCTTCTTACTTTGTTTTGGCAGTGATTCAATTTTATTTCAAAATTTGATACTAGAGGAAAACAGATGTCTAGTGAGATTGTACTTTGAACAGGAAAACGAAAGGATTTAATATATGATGCTTAGGAAGGTACTAGTAGTAGAGAGTTCAACAGGAAAGGAACACTCTTGGTTCCCCTTCTAAATTTACTCTTTGTTTCTAGTGACCTATAACACAGAGTTTTCTGCTAATAAATATTTCCAAGGCCTTCACCTGAGAAGTATGCTATCCAAAGCTAGAAAAGATTATATAGACTTCCTGGTCCAGTTGTTTGATGCCTTAAGGAGCCACACAGAAAACAGAAATGACTGGAACCCAGTATGGGCACTGGGTCAGTGATGGGACGGTGGCAAGCTAAGGAGTGAGGGTCCCATTTGAAAAGCATCCAAAAAAAAAAAAGAACAGGAAAAAAAGTTTCAGCAGCATGGAGAAGTCTAACAAAACAAGGATGCAGGCTGAGTATCACTTTGCCCTCTCTATGACCTTTATTTGTAAGAGCAGAATATATGTACTGAGACAAAGAAAGCTTGTGTCTGACACAGAGACAGAACAGTCCTGAGTGGGTTGCCCTGGATGACATTTTTATGCTTTCAATACAGACTTTTCTTTCTTCTGTTACAATAAGCTAAAACTTAATTGTACTTCACAACCAATAATTATTGAGAAAAGCTGTTTTGTACTTTAATCCCTTTTTTGCTCTTCCACCTACTCCAGCATCTAACAAAGTGCTGAGCACATTTTGTGTTCAGTAGGTGAATGAATTTAGTTTTGAGTGACGATTTCCTCAGAGGACCCACTCTGGATCAAAGCTCGTTTCTGTCCGGCTGTGACTCCATCTTCTGGAACTTTACTTCTTTTTCCTTACATGTTCTCAATCTTTTTTATTTCTGTAGGCTCCTTTAAAGTTTTTTTCATATAACAAAAGTAAAATAAAACTTTTCCTTGGTCTTGTAGTTATGATTCTCTTCTCAAAACTCAGAGTAATTTGTCAGTCTTTCTTTACTTGTACAATAGATGTTAAATGTCTGCTGTGTCATTGGCCCTTTGTTAAATTCTGGTGAAGTAGGAACTCCTCTCACGGAGTCTTTCTGCTAGCAGGGACAATTTAACAAAGAGGTACAGAGAGCTAAGAGGCACATTCCCCACACACTGTTACCTACCATTCATTCCTCATCCCCCCACCCTATCACCCTGTTACTGTAAGCTGGCGGTATAAATTCAAAAGAGTACTGTGGCCAAAAAGAAGACTTACTTTGAATAATTTCTATACATTTGATATGGGTTTGGTGTGGAGAAGCACAAATTCTGTTGTGTTTGGGTAACAGTTTGCTCTTTATCTTTAAGTAGGAGACTGGAACTACACAGGGCAAAATCCAGGAAAAGGGCAGAGAAGTGGGCTCCTGAAACTCAGAGGGAGTGATGAGTTTTCTTTTAAATACTTCTCGTTTCTTCATTCCTTTAAGTCCCTGCCCCAAGGCAGCCCTGTAACAGTGACAACAACTGCAGCTGGTACAAATAAGGAGGGTGGTGTCTTAGTTTATCCAAACCATTATATAAAAAAATTCCTCAGACAGGGTAATGAGCAAACGTCAGAAATTTATGTCTCCCAGGTATGAAGGCTGAGCAGTCTGAGATCAGGCAGCAGAATTTCAGTGTCTGCTAAAGACCTATTTCCAGTTTCAGAGACAGCGTTTTCCAGCTCCGTCCTCACATGATGGAATGAGTAAAAACCTCTCTGGGGTCTCTTTTGTAAGGACACTAAACCTGTTCGTGAGAACTCTGCCTCTATGCCCAAATCATCTTCAAGAGGCTCCACTCCTCATATTATCACGTGGGTGATGAGGTTTCAGTTTATCAGTTCTCGAGGGTACACAAATATTTAGACCATAGAACAGGGAAAACTCGTCTCATCAGATGGCTTTGGCCCAAAAGAATGAACCTGTGCCTTACAGTTTGGGGACAGTGTGCACGTGCAAAGGAATGGGGTCACTAAAGCCTAAAATCTGCAGTCAGAGAGCTATGATGATAAAGTTAGAGAACTGAGGAGTATTGTACAGAGGAAATCATGGAGAAAGCAGAGAATAGGAAAAGGACTCCACAGAGTCCTTAACCCAAAGGAATATATGCATAACATACTAAAGACAATAAGAAGAGAAGTATATGATATGGGCCAGAGTTAAGAAGCACTACAAAAACATTTTCACATGGAACTGACATTGAAACACCATAGAAAACAAGCTAGTCAAAACTTGCAGCCTAATGCCAACCAAAACTAGGTCTTCCAAAGAATTTTTGAAAGGCCATGTTTCATACTGTAATAGTCAAAATATCCAAAATACGATCCATATGAAAATGGCAATTTGCATAGGAAAAACAACTAAATAATGCTAATACTAGACAACACAGATACTGGAATTATTAGAAAAAGTCTTCAAAGCAACTGTTACAACTCTACATTGTTTAAAAAGATGAAATGTATAAAGGATCAGCAAAGAAGTGTAATGCATAACTAAGATCTAAACAAAAAATTTAGAACCACAGGTTACAAGAACTGAACTATCTCTTTCCATTTAAAAATAAAAGATGAAAGAAGAAAGCATCAGTCAATCTGAAAAGAGACAAAAAGTAGAAAAAGCCAGGCATGATGGCACATGCCTGTAATCCCAGCACGTGGGAGGCTAGGGCAGGTGGGTGACCAGTCTGGGCTACATAGTGAAGCTAAATCTCAAAAAAAAAACAAAACAAAATAAAACAAAACAGAAATGGTATCTGGTATATCATTAAATCTAATAGGCTATTTTTATCCTCCTGTATTTAAAAATGTGCTTAATGGTTGAAAAGAAAAATGATGTTTTCTGAAGAGATTGAATGAGTGGATATCACACATAAGACAATTACAAATTAAAGAGGTAAGACAAAAAACCTATATGTTGATAAATTTTCTGAATCCTACTTGAAGTAATAAAACATTCATTCTGAGTAGACTGTTAAATGATTTTATTTTAATCCTAGATAAACTAAAAATCCTGTGATGCCAACACTCTGGCAGGCTAAGGCAGGAGAATTTCAATTTTGAGCCTCCCCAGGCAACTAAGCAACTTAGTGAGACCCTGTCTCAGATATAACAAGTGATTTCACGATGTAGGACAATGCAAAGGCCCTAGGTTCAATCCAGAGTGCTGCTCCCTGATAAATACATAAACTTCGATAAAATGATACAATTTAAGTTCATAATCAACAAAAAACTGTTGAAATAGTAAGTTTGTAAATATTCAGTTAACTATATTACATTTGGATATAAACTAGGGATAATTTCATAACCTTATGTATAGATCTCATAACCTTAGAGCAGCAGTAGCAAAACTCTGCAGGAACTTCAAAAAACTTCAGAAACAAGGCAAGAATCCACTATCTTTACTACTACTTAGCATGATACTAGAGGTACAAATCAATGCATTTAGACCAGATAAAACAAAGGCTTATGAATTAGAAAACAAGAAAATGATATTTTTTAAACAGATATGATAGTACACATGGAAAACCTATTTATTCAAACTATTGTTTTTTTAAGAGAATAAAACAAAAGAGGACAGAACAAAGCAGATCAGAACAGAACAACATAAGCAACACAGCACTTTACAATAAGACAAGCGGACATTAACAGTAGCTATCAAAATATCTCTTTCTCTGCTATCGTTGAGCATAGTTTCAAATACAATAACATCAAACATAACAAAATAGTATAAAACCATTCAAAAGAATGAAACAATTACAGGGCTTTCTGAACCAAATAACAGAGAATGATCAATGGCTACTATAATATCTCATTTTCAATAAAAAAATTTGCCAAACTATTTTTTAAACAATGAACATTAGAAATAAATTTGAAATAGTCAAACTATATAAAGAAAACTATAGATGGAAAGACATGCTTTTTTCTTGATTAAAGATTTGAAAAATTATCAAGATTTCTTCCTCAACTTCCAAAGTACATATTTATTATATATTAATTGATATAGAATTATTTATGAATTATTGTAATTGCAATAAAATATCAACAATATTTCTCTTTTTTTTTAGTGGTGGGACTGGGGATCGAACTCACGATTGCCAGGCAGGCATTTAGGTCACTGAGCAAAATCCCCAGCCCTCAACAATGTTTCTTACAGAGCTAAGTTCATAATAATTTTAAAAAGATGTAAACATAGTAAAATGGCAAGGGAAGAGTTTTATGGAGGATTTGGTTCCATATGATATTTAATCATATTGCAAAGTGTCTATAATTAAAACAGGGTGGAGTTAAAATATAAATAGAAAGACAAATGGAATAGAATTACAAAAATAAACAAATTACATACAGAAGTCTAGTATATAATAGAAGTGGTAGGCAAAACCACTGGGAGCAAGGATTTTATAATTAATAGTGTTGGAAAAACTGGAAATTGGGAAAGATAAACTTAGATCTAAACCTCATAGAACAAATAACAACCAGCTCCAAATAAATTAGAGATCTAATTTTTTTTTAAAAAAAGTATTTCATTAGTACTAGCAAAATCAGATAAATTTCTTTATAATTTTAGTATAGCAAAGTCTTTTTAAAAATTTTATTTAAAGAGAAAAAACAAAAGAGAATAAAGGGTAGCAACAATACAGAATTCCAAGGAAAAAAGGAAAACAACAACAACAAAAAAATCCTAAGAAATTATTACTTGACAAATTACATACTGACTTCTTGTAAACAGTTGTTCAAATTATAAAGTTAAAACATGTAAAGTAGATATTCAAACAGTGAGACTGTTAACAGTTCTGCTCCACGATCTGACAAAAACAGCAATATGGTCATCCATCTTACCCACTCAAATATACATGCAATTATATCAAAAGGGTAAA
>PVJX010027991.1:0-24321 GCA_004027295.1 Dolichotis patagonum
GTGTGTGTGTGTACAGTATGCAGCTGATAATTTGGAAAAAAAATTCAGAATTAATTCTGCATAGATAGAGTTCTAGTTCAGTTCTGTAATGAGGACCGCAGGAAAGTTATGCTGTTTTACGGTAGGATGCTTGCAAAGGGAATGGTGGCTTCCAACAAGAAAACACATTTCTTAACAATTTGCTGTCATAATTTCCCACCGTTTTCTTCTACCAGAAACAAAATCTTCCGCGTTTGCAGAGACTGTACTGTGGAGAGCGCTGAAGTGTTTTCCCTGGGTTTTTTTTTTTTTAAGGCTGATCAGCAAGGGGACTGGTCTTGGCAGCCAGGCAACAGGTGTGGAGCTCAGAGCCTCCAGTGGGTGGCCAGCTCTTATCAGTGGGAGTGGCTCCTAGGCCATCACTGTTCATCTCGCTAAGTCTTCACAGCGGGTAATAGGCGTGGTGCAGAGCAAACATCAGTGGTTTAGAAATGATATCCTTTCCCCCGGCAGCGAGATAACACTGTGGGTATGTGACTGGAATATTCAAAACACCTGTTCACCTGGCACTCAGCCAAGAGTGTAATACATTAGCGTGGGCCTGGCACGCTTCCAAGAGTAAGTATCGTTGCTGCCATCAAAATACTGAGGCAGCGGGGCAAAGTTTCAGACGCCAGGCAGTGCAAGCGAGGTAGGTATTTTTATTGTTAACAACATCATCACACTAAACGCTGCTGACTGGTTAGTGTTGTAATGAAGTCCATTATTTATTTTTTGTGTGTGTCAGAAAAAGAACTGGCCACATAGGGACACTCTTGTCCTAGCTTTGCTAATTATTTTCATTGTGTCAAAAATCTCAGTCAAACTCCTGGCGCTCTCTCTCTCTCTCTCTCTCTCTCTCTCTCTCTCTCTCTGTGTCCCTTCTGCTCTTCCTTGGGAGCACCAAGGAATCAGCTATATCCTTCCTGGATCTATCAGAATTTACCAGCAGAACTCGAGGGAGCCCCTCTGTCTGACAGTGTTCCAATTTATCACCTCTGCTTTGACATTGCTTAATAGAATTCCTCTATCACCCAGTGCTTTCCTTTCTTTACCTTTTCCCTGGGTTTAAAATCTGTATTGTGAGGATCTCATAGCTGGAATAGTTCAATACTCCCCTATCCGAGAAAGTTAGACATGTATTCTAATTAATAATTTACAGAATGACTTTTTATATAAGTGCAAAGCATACTGAAGATTTTAGTGTCTAAAAGGTGTGTGTGCATATAAATTGGAATAAAAGGATCGAATCTTTCCCTAGATTTACATATTCAGCAGGGAGCAGCAGGAAAGGAGCTGACAGGTGTAGGAACATCCTGTGCCCAACATGTGCTGAAGGCTGTGTGTGTACATTATGTAAGTTAATCCTTACAAAAGACCAAATGTGGGACTTACTATCCCTACTGTACTACTTACAAAAGTGTGTTTCGGGGCGGGGGGTGTTCAAAAACTTGCCCGAGATCACAGACTATGTGGTAGAACCATAATGTTAAGAGAAATAGATCAGATGCACCAGCTGAAATAGTGTATGGTTTCTCTTATGTTGAAATCCAAAGTATAAATAAGGAGCAAAATAAAAAGATAATAGGAAGTAAGGAGATAGATCTTTCTCAAGTGGAAAAGGGACTAAGAGATGGAAAGAGGAGAGAAAAGGGCCGAGAAAAGGAATTAGATGTGTTATGTACATGAAGCAGTTCCCAGAAGGAATGCAAGCATTATGCACTACACGTATTTACTAATAAATCTTCAAAAAGGGGAAAAAAGTTGCTGAAATCCAAACTGGTGTCTGCTCTCTCTTGAACACCACTGTCTGACAGTGACAAAGTGGGGTTTGTGGGCCACCTCATAGACCCACCTATCATTTATTCACCCAGAAAGGGGCAAGGTTTTTATATTGGGTAGCATGCACTATATCTAGAATCCAGATCTGTTCATGTGGTCATGAAAACTACACATACTTTACTAGAAATTTCTAAATGTATTGGTTTCAATTTCTTCTTCAATCGAATCTACAGAAGCTCATATGGCTTAAAAAAACACTGCTTCTGATCTCTAAAATTTGTTTTTTAAATGTACAATCTAGGATAAATTGTCCTCAGTCAGAAAAATGCATTATGAGTGTAAACTGAAATTACATGAATATTTCACAAACAACTTGCTTTATCTTATAATCATAGATGTTTGCAGGGATGATCTAAATGGTTTAAATACACTACGTGTGGGGAAAGGTTTTAGGTTTTCCAGCACACACATATACACATAGTACTCATAAAAACTAAAATATTTTGGCATCTCCAATTTTTATAACCCTTCTGCTTCTGTCTAGAAGTAGTTTCATTTTCTAGTAGGACCTTCCTTAAAAAGCAGCTGTCCTGCTATTTTGCCTGAGACCACACTAACTCTCATACTTATTTCATTACATTTAATTCTACACCAAACACTGAGAGCCCTGATTCGCCTTTCTCTTCTTTCTCATTTACCTTTACCACCCTTCTTCCTCCTCTTCCTCTATGTGAATACTCCATTCATATCAAGCTAAAATTTTTTTATTCCCTTTCTTCTTGTGACTGTTCATATAACTGGCCTTTTGAAGAGTCTAGCCATAGCCTCTCTCTCAATTCATATCCATCTTTCTGAATTTGACATTTTTGAGCTTAAAACTGACTACCAATCAGGGCCACCTTTCAAAATATTCAGCCTCCTGGCAGTTACTTCATGAGTATATGTAGTACCATCATCTTCACTGCACTGCCACTATCAATATAAACCTTACTATGGCCACCAGACACCGTCACAAGCAATTCACGAAGGGTCTTCATTTAATTCTCACAGTGACCACGAACACAGTATTATCATCAAAATGTCTACCGGTAGAAGTGGAAATAAGTTTAGACAGTACACATGCTGAGAGTTTGTGTGGTGGTAGGCTTCTGAGTGGGAAGTTTTAGATCAGATGGTAAAAATGGAATTAACAAGTTGCAGGCATCAAGTGATAATTCATAAAATAAATCTAAATGCCTTATTAGTAACAAAACGGCCATGTTAATTCTTTTTCTACTTCCTTTAATATTACTTGAAATGTCATGGTAAGTATATGATGCAAAGAATAAGAATACTTTTGCTTGCTTAAACCAACTGCTCCCCTTATTTTGGCTTCTATTATAGATAAATAATACTATTGACATTTCAAATCCCCAAAGATTAGAAGGTAGTCAAATCAATATCAGCTACATAATACATAAAGGATGGATGCAAATTTTATAGCAAGGAAATTAATAATTTATATCTGTTTACTGTAACAAAATTTTGTTGTCAGCTTTTTCTAAAGTTTAACAGCGCTTGAGCCAAGATATCAATTATATATGAAAATATCACTGTTTAAAGTAAAAAAATCCTCCTAAAACAATTATATTATTTAATGTTCATGAATGTTACACACTCTGTTATAACCTATGGGCTATTTTGTCTGTATGATAGTCTAATGTTACTGTAGCTTGTATCACTATTGCATGTGGCAATATTAAATTTTAATTTCAACAATTAAAAAAAGTTAATACTTTCCATATTACAAAGGTTTGCTGAAAAGTCAGAAAAAATATAACAGCAGTGATAATCATTTTCAAAACCAAATTTATTCTGCATAGCTCAAATGACACAACAATGAAAATTTTGTTTAAAAAGCATGCCTATAAAAGGCTTTGTACTTGGAATAAGCTCTAAGTAGCTCACTATCTAGGTTGAAAATGGTTCTGCAGGATTGTATGTCCTATTTTTCCATGCCTGCAGTAAAGGCACAATATGGGAATTCAGCTTGGTAATTACTAATACACCACACAGACACAATTACACCCTGTATGCTGCATAAAGGAATCACTTGTGGTCTGCATCCATTACAAAGAGCGGCAGGGGGCCAGCACGCTAGACGACAAAACGCTTTACAAGGCGGAAGGAGACCAGAAGAGTCCATGGACACAGATACAAGGACCTTGATTCTTCTAGCAATGATTTAAGCCTCTTTTCATCAATTATCATCCTTTGTCTCAAGAGTCTTATCACCAGCAGCATTACAGGAACTGCGTGGAACAATGCTCAGGCCCATATAACCCCATGAACTGTGCTGACTTTTCCACGCCCTGTTGCTATGTGTGACCTGGTTATTCAGATTACTTAAGCAAAACAAAATGGGGGGGGAGCATTATCACTGCACAACCAGCCTAAATATACATGTATATATTTATATCTTAACTCTGAATTCCATTTTTGGAAACTGAAAGCCATCCCTACTATTGAAATGTATTTTTTCCAAGTAGTTTCTCCTCCTTTCTGAAAATGGAAAGAAAAGATCCACTGGGGTAAAACTTGTAAGAAATACTAAATTTTGGTACAGGAAGAGAATACCTTCTCAGCAAGAGCATTTTATATCTCAGGGAGCTGAACTATTGAGTCAGCTGCTCTCAACTAAAATGAGTCACAGAAATAATTTTCTTTCTGGAGAACTCTTCAAGTTTTGAGATTAAATGTGAGCAATAAGTAGGGTTTTTTATTGTAGCAGTTCGTTCTTAATTATTATGTGATGTACATTTTTTTTTTTACAACCTTTCCATTTTAACATGCTTTTAAAAATGCATCTCATAATGAAGAATTTTTCAGAGTTTAGGAAAGTTAGTTATTCATGGCAAGGTGTCAGGTCTTGTGAAACAAAGCCTTGTCTTTCAGAATATGTTTACAGCCTAGGAGGGAGAAAAAAGTGTCGGGGGCTAACATATTTATTGGCACCTAGAAGTCTGAAGCGAGAGTCAGTACTGTGGTTTTTGGAGGGCACTTTATCATCGCCCGCATTCTCAAAGGTTTCTCTGAATGAATAGGACTGGATTACTCAGCCTTCTATGCCACGCCTATTCCTCTCCATTTTCCTTGGCACACTGAGAGCCAGGCTATTTTTAGCTATGCAGTTTTCTATTTTTAGACAACTGCCAGTTAGAAGACATTTGTTAGGGGAAATTTTTTTTTTTTTTTTAAAACACACATAGCACAAAGGGAGGAGGGAAAGAAGCTTCTCTTCGCATATTGTAAAGCAGCCCTCAACCTGTAACTCCAGGCAGTTCAGCTGCTTTCAATCTTGGAAAAATAAAGAAAAATTCAGAGTTCAGGGTTTCAAAAATAAACCTACCCTCTGGCAAACAGACCAAAATACAACAAGCTGTTACTATGTGAAACAGCCACTACAGAAACAAAGAACATTCTCCAATGATTAAACTGCGAGAAAAGTTGAAGACCATTAGGTTATAAGAATGTTACACAGATATGTAACAATTTTCCAACCTCTCCGCCAGATGTATCATGTTTTAGAATTTATAAGAGGGAAAAAATTCCTCATCTGCAAAATTCAGCCAGGGATGTAGCATGCAGCTCTAAGGTGGAACCTTTTATCAAACTTAAGAACAGCTACAGTCACCGCATTTTTCTAACATTTGTAGTCTACGGAATTTCTAGAAATTATAACCATCTGTTTACAGAGGAACTATATATTTAAAAGCCCAGTGCCAATGGGTAACCAAAATAAAGCCTGTTATATATACATATTCCCATGTAACTCTGTGTGTGCACTTCATGTTTATATTATCATTCTTATTCTATGTATGCATTTCATGTCTGTATACCACTATCTGTCATAAAATTGATTCGTCCAACGTTTACTTGAAATGGGAATAAATGGCTGCCAGACTGGCTTAGCACAACAACCTACACTATTATCATTCAAGGCGATGCCCTCATCTAAAATTCACTAGATGTTTCCAGTGCTAACAGTTGTAAGTACCTTCTTCCTGCATTTTGTCTATGTCTAGTTAGGGCTCAATCCCTGGGTATCATGGCCATGGTACCTCAGTAGTTAGCACAGGGCTTGCCACGTGGTCTTCATATTCATCAATATCTGCCGACTGAAGAAACAAATACTGTGTATGTTTTATCCGCCCTGGACTCTTGGTCCGAGGGTCAGCAAACACATAATAATCATTGTGTTTTCCAGGACCCTGAGCACAATGCTGTGTACATGCATTTCATAAATGTTTGTGGAAGAGAGAATAATTAATTCCTCCTCTTCCTAGATTTTCTTAGTTCATATAAAATGCTACATTTGTTTATAAAAATGCTGTATTTTCTAATTAGATGATACTCTTAGTATAAACTGTTATTTAATCTCACACATTCTTGCATGTGCTTCATTCTCTTTTGGTTAGCATTTTTTTTCATACCTTGAACTTTTCCCTTGACTTTGAAAATAAAACCAACTTTTATAACTTAACAGTTTACAACTGGCCCTGGTATCTTTTATAAGCTTCAATCCCTATTATGTCTCTTTGGAGAACTCCAGGGTGATAATACTAACCCTAGGGAGGAACCTGAAGACAGGAGATGCTGTGTAATATGTCCCAGGTCAGAGCAGCAGTATGTGATATCACTTTAATGGGAACTTAATTTCAGTTCTCTGTCTTTCCTCTGATTTTGTGGGCTCTGAAAGTTCTATTTCCTAGAAGTAAAGTGTAAAAGGGGGAACGAATGCTTCAACAAGCCTCTTTAGAGAGATCGCTGTGCAGCTTTCTTTCTCCCCACATGAGATTAATTCAGAAAAACCACAGTTCAGGAGAATCAGTCATGGAACTTGGATGCAGATATAATCCCACACATACCTAACTCAGAAAACTCATGAGACATGGTGAGCGTGTGTGTTGTTGGGTATTTTTTTCCCTCCTGCTGGAAAAGAGGGGAATAGATGTGGCTTGTTTCTAATTCTTTACTCCTCATCTTTCCTGTCCTGTTTTCGCTCTTTCCTTCTTGAGGACAGTTCTGGGCTGAATGCTACCGTCATTCTTTCATTTAACTCCACAAAATCACACACACACCTTAAATATCCTGCTCCTCACAGCAAGGGCTGCCTGAGTGACTCAGCTTTGCTGACTGGTTTCCTCACATGGGTTGCAGTAAATGCCCCGTGGCAGGAATGTCACGCAGGAGCCAAGTGCAGACCTCTCCCGGTTATGAGCACTTTATTAGGTTGTGTACTGCCGCCACCACACTAGTTACCTCTGCGAACCAGCTTCACCATTTACTGTCTAACGTGCAGAAGCTTCTGGGACAAGGGACAGCTCCACTGGAGAGCTAGGGAGTCCCATGTAGTACCCCCTGGAAGGGTGGCTAGTGACCTGGAGCAACTAAAGGCTCTGTGCAGATGGATTCTGCCGCATCTGAAATTTGCTTCTATCCTCCAAGGAGAATTTGCATGACAGAAATGACTCTGCTTATAATTGTCATGACATGGTTGCTAAGTCTATTGTTTATTGACAGATGTGTTCTATAAGACCAGCGGTGTAGTGTAGTGGCAGAACAGTTGCTTACCACGGACAAGGTCTTGGGTATAATCCCCTGCCATATATATAAAACAGAGGAGAAGAAAAAGCTAGTTTGGGCTTATGAAATAAAAAATTATAGCGTGCAGAGTTGTTCTTAGATCCACAGCTCATGCGCAGGGTGACTCTAACTGCAGTTTCCTTTCTATGCAACAGTTTTCTTGCAATCACAATGATGCCATTTGTTTATGATTAAGGAGTAATTTGCATGCTATTTTTTTAATTTTAATTTTGGGTACCAGGAATCAAACTCACGATCTTGACAGGCAGGTACTTAGGCCACTGAGCTATATCCCTGGCCCTTTGACATGCTATTTTGAAAAAATAAAGTAATTCAGAAACAGTGGAAGGGGGCTTGCTATTATCAATTCATATAGCTACTTTTCTTGTAAGAGTATTTTCCCAGAAATGAGAATGAACCAAACACACATTGTACAGCTCACCGTTTATAGTGCTTCTTACTGAGGACAGTAGCTCTAAATAGTTACGGAGTTTATTTACTAAAACATAAAGATAAGAGATTTAATTGATATGAAGAGGCTTTCAGAATCTAATTAACCTCCCAGCTAGTCATTAACTTTATGACCTTTAGAAATAATTGACAGGATTTTATTCCTTATTCAGAACTTCTGTCAGGTGGCTAAATTTCAGAGTAACACAGTGCACACTGAGCAACGCAGAGACATAACTGGATAGTATGCCAAACAGCTATTGGCAAATGGTACACATTTCCAATAATATAATCTACCCATCTACTGTTGTATACCTATACGCCATTTACCTATATGGGTACGGTCTTTTGGATGATTGGATTTTATTAGGTTTTTTTCCAGAATGTCCTATGAATTTTTTGGCCAGGACGATAATAAGGAAAGTGCAGCTGCCACAGCCCTCTCCACCCATAGCACATGCCCCCACCCATCACATCACATTCACTGCTTCCCCCCCCACCCCCGGGTCTGGACTTGGATTCATCTTACTCAACCTGTGCCCCAGACTCACCTGCCAAGGGTAGGTACAGACAAAGGAGGGGGCCAGGCCACCATGACTGGAAGATGAGTCTCTCACATAAAACTTCCAGAGGACCTGACTCACCTGTTCTCAAGGATTATATTCACTGCACATCAGTTTTAAGAGTCTGTTTTATGGTAGGAGTCCAACCCTCAGTAAAACTACAAAGAAGAAATGGTCTAAAGATGGACTTTCAAACTCTTACTGAAGGAAATAAATGTTTAGAAAAGGGAAAAATATATTCTTGTTCCAGGAAGTTTCATTCATGGGTTAGTAAAATCATTTGGCAAGTTGTGATTTTGGCAAGGGTAGAGGCATTTTGACCCATGGATCCATCTTGGCAAATCCTGGATTTAGTACCAGCAGGTTCTGTCTCTCATGCAGGAATCAAAGTACATTGGTCTGGAAAACCTTTACTTCCTGCTAACACCGCAAGCAGTATTTCTCCTTGGCTTCCTGTGTCTTTTAATAGATTTTCCCCCACCCCTGAGAGTATAACAACATTTATTTCTTATGGTTCACTTGAAAGAGTCTCACTTCTATTACTGTAACATACCTGACTTCAATAAAAACAAAGTAATTCTAAATTTTAGAATTATATTTATGCCATAATGGTCATCAACTAGTTGATGTCTATTAAATGTGTACAACGCGCCACTGTCCCATCCTTGAGAGAAGGGAAAGAAATTTGTAATTTTAGAAAAAGCCAACAATAAACAAAATGAAGAGCCCAACAGCCAGTGATGAAGTGAAGAAATTGTAGTAATATAATGAGAAGATCATTATCTTTAGTTCTGAATCTGGGTAGGACTGAGAATTACTTTTAAAGTTCACTTCTCAGTGTCTCACTATGTATTCATTGACAAATCCTGGGAAGTCCGAATGTCCTGCTCCTTGATATTTGATTGGATACCTTCTCAAGCCAAATTTACTTCTACTTGGGTGATCTCAATGGCTACTCTGCAGCCCTGGATTCAGTATGCTACTACGGGTTCCATAAGCTATGAAATCTACAGTATCGTGAAAAACTGGCAATTCACGCACAGGTTAAATATTTGTCCCTTTTCACTTCCAGGTTTGGGGTGCACTTGAGAACACTGGTTTGCTCTAGTTCTAGAAAGTTCATGCAAAATAATAATAATGAAAAAATTGTAATGAATAAGGCAGATGAAGTTATTACTGACAAAAGGCTGTATTTTAAAACCTATTGTCCTTTCTGCTCCTATTATTATTAAATAATTCTCTGTTGACTATGTGTTAACAACAATGTCCATAAGCCATTAAAGCTGTCTAATGACCAAGATAAGAGGAAACTCAGTGTTATTGCCTTGTGCAAATAACTGAAATGATCTAACATTCGTATTATTATGTGTCCAACAACGGTTATTTTCTTGACAAATGAGTTGTGAAGAAGCTTTTGATGTTTACCAAACATATACAAATTGAGAGCATGATTTTAAAAAAGAAGTGTCTCTTCAAATTTAATGTATAAAATTGTGATAGGGTTATGAGAAACACCAATACATTTGAACAGTTTTCGTCTCATTGCTCTTTGAGGCCCTGCGGTGAATAAATACAAGTTATAGGTTGCTAGTGGTGGTTTTTAAAGACATATTAAAAAATGAAATTTATGCAAAGACTTTGAAAAACAAATCAATTTCTTACTCCTGTTTTCCCAAGCCTCACACTAAAGGTTTAAATCCTTCCATACGATGCTATTACTTTGATAATTTTTCAAACCATTAGTTGAAAAGCAATTACATTTCTTGTTAACAGAACACAGACAAGAGGACAGGGTGGGCTTACTGAGTCATTAAAAATAAAAACTATTTCAATTTTGTTTTATAATAGATCTAAGAAAGATTTTTAATGCACTTTAAAAGGATATATTTTTCTAAATTCTTTCATATGAAAAAGCCTCTCTGAAAATATTAGTTTACTAATTATACAAATACTGGCCTACTGTTGCTTCAAGTAAATTTAAAATAGTAACAAGAAAAAGCTATCATCTTTCCTTTCTCAAGCATTGAGTTAAAAGTATATATATAGCAGCACACATAACCTCACTCACATGATTAGAGCACACTGTGGCCTAGACACGTCGCACGTGCTTCCTAGCCCGAGAGCAAGTTTGTTGATTGACTCTGTGGTCACTGGGTTAGCAGCAAGACGTGCTTAGGGTTTTATAGTAAGGGTTCAGTTGAAAGTTGGTGTCTCTCAAAGTGAACACGGGTACTTTAGATCCTAAACCCAGATGATCACACAATCCCTCACTTCTCAAATGTGCTCTTCAAATCTTATACTGTGGAATAAAATCCAAATTAATTGAAGAATTAATGCTTGGTATTAATTTGAGAGCACAAGTAGTTGAAATGTCTCTCTCTTCACATTTCAACCCAACCTGCACGGTTTCATGGGACTTTCATGAAGACCAACAGGTTCTTTCCCTGTTCACGAGCAGCTTGCAAACATTTGAAATGTGGTCATGCTGACTGAGAGACTGAACTGGATATTTTAATTAATTCCGATTTATTTAAATGCCATGGCCAATTGTGTGTCCATTGGTTATTATATCGGAGCGCACAAATCTAGATTATTTGAATGTTTTTCAGATAGTGCTTTGATAAACTCTAGTGAGTTTTAATGAACTGTCACTGCACCCAAGAAAACATTTTTTCATACTTTAAGTGGCTACGTGACAGTCACTTGGTCATGTGTCTGTGTGTTTCCCCTGTTTATCCTGTTAGACATCTCCTTAGGACCTTCCCCTCTCTGGACCTCACATAGAGCACTGTGGATGTGAAGTTGAGGAAATGCACGCAGTCTACAAAGTTTAGTGGGGAACCGGAAATTGAATAATCATTTCATGGTCCCTTGATGGGGAAAACAGAATACATTATGACTGAAATGTAGGGAAATCCTATATTTCCCCCTCATACTGGAGGTATGCTGCCAAGATTGTTTCTTGGAGGTATTTCCTGGGACTCACCTTGAATGCAAGGTAACTTTAAAATGCCAAGCAAAAAACAAAACTCAGAAAAACAAACACAAACAAAAAACCATCATTGAAGACAAAATGGATAAAGTTTGGGGAGGCTAGAGGGCTTAAATATGTTAAGCAGGCCTCGGGGACAAGGTGGGGGAGGTTGGGTGGAGCCAGGTCACACGTGGCCTTGTGAGGCAATTTGAGGACAGGAGTCCTTGAGACGCCTTGGTTCTGTTTCTGTCACCAGACATTCTGTGGCACGCAGGACATGACAGGAATGCAGCAAATCTTTGGTGAATGATTGAAAGAATGGAAATCCACAAATGACCAAGCAGGTAAGCAAATATGTTTTCTGTTTTCTCTTAAGAAAGCATCTGAATGTAATGTACATTGATACAGTGCACATGAGAATAATTTTATATATCTGCATTTTTATCATTGTAATACTGTTACCTATTTAATTGCTCAAATGAAAGCTTGGGTAAAGTGTCTATTCCCATCACTTTACACGCATTTCCAAACTCTGTAACACTGAGTCTGTATAGTTCAGTTCCTTGACCTGCTGTCTTCGCTTTTCAACAGAGAGTGAGCTCACTACCAATTTTCATCAACCCACGAGCAAGGGCCGTTAGGGCGCTGCTCACCTCCAGTAGCATAGCGAAGCCATAGAGGCTACAAGCTATCTTTAAGGCCTTTGAGGTCCCACTTTAGCTTTTAACTATTACTGTGCAAGGGAACATTTTGTCCTTGATGTCTCTCAATCCAAGCAGGAATGAGAAGACAGAAAGTAAAGTTACTGTAAACATAATGCTATATGAATATGATGTTTTAAATATCATTCACTATTGTAAATATCATCTCTGTTACACACACACACACACACACACAGTTATCTTATTCTTGCATCTGAAAATAAAAGTTCACAATCCTTTACTGAGTCAGATGGGACTCAGAGGCTCTTTTGCAGGTGTAGCATTGGCCTTCATGCTGGTGTTTTCCTCCCCCTCCACACACAGTCCCCCGATGGACTCCTGGTCCAGACTGAACAAACATTCAGCACAGTGGCTGAGTCATGGAGGCGGTGAGAGGTGCTGGGATGCCCAGGAGCTAAGTGATATTCCCATGAGGGTGACTTGCCTGCAAAACATGGGGTGGTTATGGAGACAACCTGTCTGGGACTTCTGTCCTTCAAGGGATCACCTGGCGGACTCCAGCGGAACACGTGATCTGCTGGAAGCTCTGCTGAATTGTTTAACCTCCACCTTCACGCCAGCGGCTTGTACTGCACTAATGAGGCTCCTGCTGCTTTGCCCTCCAAGTGTTGGTTCCAAGCTCATTTCCAGATATGCGTCCTACCTGCCTAACAACAGCGCCTGTCTTCTGCTCTTTGAGAATCCCCCGCGCAGCGCTGAGGGTGAGCTGGTGTGTGCCAGCTCACTGCTCTGCAGAGCCCTGGGCTGCCCCGGAGTCCTGCAGGAGCTGCATTCTTTGCAAAGTGCTCTATGGCTCCAACCCCTTCCAGGAGCACAGCCTGGCAGAAACCACTAAGGTCTCCTCTCTCAGGTCGTGGGAGCTGCCCAGGTGGAAGCTGTGGGAGGCAGGCAGCTCTTTCTCACCATGCACCCCCTGAAATTCAGAATCCCCGCTGAATTTCAGTAGCCTCACTGACTAGCATTCTGGGTAAATAGAGCACATAAGCCACAGAGTCAAGTAAAGTGGACTTTCTTCAAAGGAAGTATGTTTAGCACAATAACTTCCTATTTTTTAACCAATGAACGAAAATTTGAACACATTTACTAAATCTGGCATATTTCTATATTGTACCTAAACAGATATTTGAGCTGCTGTTATAATAATAATAAAAAACTTATCTTAATCTGTCTTTTAAGGCTCTGTGAGTGTGTGAGCCATTGTAACAGTAGTGCTAATTATCAAGCAAAGACATGATAATTACGCAGAGCTTTTTTGCTAAAAGGAGGAATCTTTTTCAACACCCACACACTGTACAATTTCCTTTGACTCTATAACACTACTCTGGTATGGCCCAGAGATGTGTATTTCAGTCTAAATGCTGGAAGTTTTATTATTTCCCTCTCTTTCCAACCTTTTCTAGTTGTGAGTAAACTTGTTTTTAGAAGGTTAAGGGAGAGAGGTAATGGTCCAAACGGGAAATATAAAACTAATGACCCTTCTTGAAAGATATTATGTTCCTCATTAAACTTACTCAGTTAAATGTATTCCATTAAGTTAAAATAAATAGGATTGAACATTTTACCCAGGAGTAGTAAACTATCTTAACTTTCAACTTTATGTTGGATCCATTCTAAGAATGCATCTCTCTCTCTCTCTCCGCTAGGTCCCTGCTGTAGCCTAGGGGTGCTCGGGCCCCTCCACAATCCACACCTTGGCGTTGCAGAAGCTTCAAATGCAGTGCAGCTGGGAGCCACTTGGAGAACTTATTATAAACGACAGTTCCCGCCTCAATGCCTTCTTCACCACCCAGAATCTCAAGTGTCCTGATTTCAATGCTCCGTACTTTGGAAACACTCAGTGTGAGGCTGAAGTAACTTTTACCAAGCTTAGGGACACCACCGTCTTTCTCCATCATCTCTACATCTGCTGCTAAAAGGTGACAATATCAAATAGGAGCAGGATGACATGTGATTCAGCTAGCTGAGCAGAATGGGCTCACCACACGGCAGAGTTACACGTTCTGCTTACCCCCAAAACTGAGGCATCCAACCTCTAGATCTGGCCAAGGAGCCTCAGAATGTTATTTTGAGACATTCAGAGCTCTAATTCACTAATCTTAAGTGCAATGAAACACAGCTCCTGCTTCACTCTCTTTGTGAAAGTACCAGTTTTAAAAATTACATGATAAATATATAACTGTGAAGGATTTTCAAGTTCCATTCCTTCCTTTCTTTTCGCCCTTGCTTCCTCTCCCATCCCTTCTTTGCCTTCCTTCCCCTCTCCTCTCACCTCCCCGCCTCTGTTGGGGAACAAGTCCAGTGTCTCGTGCATGCTAAGCAGTAGCACAACCACTGAGCAACAATCTTTAACCTCCTTCAGTTTTGAGATACAAAAAATTCAGCCTGGAGAGGCATCGAATTTGTTCTCTACATCAAGACAATATTCAAATGCAAGACCTCTGGGTCTTTAACCAGTGGTTTTCCTCAAGCCTTTAAAGAAGCCTGATTCTTAAGAGCACCCCCTGTCCAAGAGCAGAAAAGTCTCATATGAGCTAGGCCTGAATTCTCGCATGCTTCTAATCTCAGAATTCTGGGAGGCTGAGGGAGAAGCGTCACAATTTGAACCCAGCACAAGCAACTTAGAGAGACTCTGTCTCCAAACAGAAAAAATGAAAAGGGCTGGGGAAGTAGCTTAGAGTGATGGCCCTGGGTTCAACCCCCAGCACCAAAAAAGCAAAAACAAAAGCCTCATGCAGCATGTGCAATTTGAAGTCATCTTTAAGCCATATGGCATCCCTCAGAAAAACCCTGAGAAATGAATTTTCTGGGTTTTAAGCTCGTTTAGGAAAACAAATTTTAAAAGTCAACACATTTGCCAATTGGTTCAGTATGGTTCTCCTGCATTTCACATCCTGTTGAGTTCAAGTCTAATGACAAGTTCCAACTCAGATTTGTTTGTTACCCTGAGACTTTTGTTGTTTTAGTAAGAAGATGGAATTTTGAGTATAAAATCACTGTGATTTGGGAACGTGTTGAAAACGTGAGTGTACACACACACTCCCACACACATAAAAGCACCTATCAAGGTTGACAACCGACTAGTTCTATTCCCTTTCGTGTTTTTTTATTTTCACATTTACACACACATGTGCCAACAGAAAATCACTAAATGCAGGTAAAACTCATGATCAATCTTAAATTGTAAGGTAAAGGTGAGCATGCAATTCAAATCAGGGAAAAACTAATATAATACACAGCATCTTAAGCATATACCACAGTAGTCAAGTTATTTACTCTTGTTTCACTGTATCACTATGGTCCTGCTAAGCAAATAAATGAATGAATCGGCTCCAAAATTTTGATAAACTTTCGAATAAAAGCAAAGAAATGAAAATTAGCCTTAGGCAATTATAACAGGTAAGTATATAAGAGAGATGACAGTGGGAGGTGTGTTAATCTCACCAGAAGTAGTACAAGATTCTTTTATAAGAAGGAAACTGTCTAAACAACAGTAAGAATGACTCGTGCTCTGGCAAACTGACTTCAAGGATAGACTGCTGGGATATTTATTTTCTTTCGGTTCTGAGAAAGCAGGCACAAGTCAGGAAATCAGAAGTAGACAAATAGGTAGGGGGACAGGCAGGCGGAAATCGCCCTCATTGCACCTCTCCTGTCCGGGCTCCATGATCACAAAGGCGACTGACGTGGACGACAGAGCAGTGGCACTTAACTGCGACTCACGCCAAGCATTTAGAGAGCCTCAACCCAAAGTGGATGGCACCTTACTCAGGCTAATGAATGAAAACACTCTTGCGTTTTAACATGGTGCTTATTTTTGTCACCACCAAACAATGTTTTAAATCTGACTTGGATGCAAGATTGAGCTAACATTTAGAAATTCATTTTTAGCCATTTTCTGATTCCATGTAACAGATTTCAGTGCTATAGGAAATGATGTAGTTTTTAGGAGAAAAAAAAAACATTTTAGGAAAATAATCCTGTGTGTTTCCAGCAAGAAAACATGTGAAAAAATGCATTAGAAAGAAGACACATGAAGAGAAACATTGGAAGAGGACAGTTGGAGTGAGTTCCCTTTTAGACACACTTAGACTATGCCGGGAAACCATCCCACAACACAGCCCTCTAAGATGGGGATGAGATGGTCCCAGCTACCCTTCCCAGCTCTGGGGTCCTGATACATGCACCATGCTGGATAGTGAGCACTCACAAAGGAGGCACACTTCATTTGACCCTGGATCTTGACTGCTAGCAAGCGCCGGACCCTACACTGGCTCTCTCATTGCACTACCTGGATTCTGAGGTGAGAGAGATGGGTGGAGTGATAGCTGGGGTGACTGGCACTGGGTTTCCCTGGGGACCATGAGCTCTTAGGAAAGAAAAGGTGTGCATGAGTGTGCTGAGGGAGGACCACACCCCCCAAGGCTCTGGCCAGGCCCAGGGCTCCCCGCGCTTGTCCTCACCTCCACGATGTCTGAGTTTGTCCGACTCTCGTGCGGCTCGTTGTACTCCGTGTACTTGAGCAGCACCTTGTCCATGTCGGTGCTGGCGTACTGGAACAACTTGTTGGTGCTGTTGAAGATAATCAGGGCGATCTCACAGTCACACAGCACGCTCAGCTCGTAAGCCTTCTTCATCAGCCCAAATTTCCTCTTTGTAAATGTCACCTAGGTAAAAGAAAGCCCATGAGTGTTTTTCTTTTCTTTTTTGTTTTTTAAGAAAAAGCATTTATGCACGTGTATGTTTTCACAGTCCTTTTTTTCTTTTGCAAAGTAACGGTTGTGTGGTTGTCAGAGCTTTGGGCATTAACACATTTAAGGAGAAAGTAAATAAATCTAAAATTGTTTTCTGCTTAGAATTTGAAAATGTAAGATTCCCAGCTTATTACAGAACCTGAAACTGTAAGTGCAAGATTTAATGTAGGGCATTTTAGTGAAGGCAAGCAAAGAATTGCTTGCTTTGTTGAGTAACGAGTTAAAAAATTAGTTTCAGCTTGGTTAACATCTTTTCAAATTGTGAGTTGGGAGCTCTTTTTAAAACTTGAAGACTGGACGTGACTTTATGAATTGAGCATTTTCTGATCAATGTTTAAAATAAAAATCCTTGAAACTATCTAGCTTTGTGCCACTTATTTGCAGTCACTTAAGACTTACGACTGTTCTCGAAGTTGTAGTCTGTTTTCCGGAAATCCAGTAGACACTGGGAAGTACTTTAACCACAGTGCTGTTAAGATTTTTGGTCTCATTCTTCTGTGCAACCTTCTTCCTCTATCAAACCAGAAATTGTGCTATCTTCGACTTTGCTTTCTCTTAATAGAATCTATTACCAAATCCCATCATTCCTTTCCTGAAAACATTTTTCAAGTTTGCACTTGGGTATTTCCCAGGTGCCTCAGCCACCCCTTACCAGCAGCTTCCAGTCTTAGGTGGTCTCCCCACCTGGAGCTACCCCCACTCCGCTCACCTCAGTCTGCTAACCCTAGCTCAGCTCCCGGTTCCCTAGTTTTGCATTCTTCCCACCTGCTAAATCCTGCCTTCCCAGCCTTCCAATCCTACCAAATGCAAGCCAGTATATTTCACCTTCCTCATTTCAATATCCTTTCGGTTAGCTGTTGGTCAGTCACTCCAATGTGCCCACTAAAAGGCATGAACATTCTGAATGGTTAACCCAGCTATGGTCCAGTGTTTCCCAGCAGGAGAGGGTGTAGAACAGGTGTGTCCAATCCCCAGCCTAAGGGCTGCAGGTGGTCCTGGATGGCTAGGAATGCAGCCCCACATGACTGCAAGCTTTTAACATTACCATGAAATTTTCACGACCCGATCTGTGTGCTCCATGCTGGATTCTGTGGTGGCAACAAAATGCTATGTAGCAGAAGGCGCAGAGCAGTGCTAATCTACTACTCCTGTGACCACCATACACATGGGGATTACAATGATATTTCACACCACTTACATGCGTGGGCCTGTGAAGATAAGCGCTTATGATTAGGAAAGCGATATGCAAGTTTTCTTACCTAATTATTAAATGGGCCTGTACTGTTTTGTAAAGTAATGCAGTAAGTTAAAATGTAAAGCTTTGTTACTTATATGCACTAACTGTATTACATATTTCATATGTGACCCAACACAACTCTTCAATACTCAGTGCAGTCCAGGCAATCCAAAAGGTTGACACCCGTGGTGTAGAACATCATTCCAATAAAATGCTCCTTCTGTGAAAGTTTGGTGGCCCTATAGGTTTGGAAAGTGAGATACTAACATGTTGAAGGTTGAGAAGTTTATTTTTCTCCAACTTTCTCTCTTTCTTTCTTTCTTTCTTTCTTTCTTTCTTTCTTTCTAGCCTGCTTGCTTTTTTGTTTGCTTTTTTTCCTACTCCCTTCCTCCCTCCTTTTCTTTTGTCCTTTTCTTTCCTCCCTCCCTCTCCTTCCTCTTTCTTTCACAGTACTGGGGAACTGAATCCAGGGCCTTTACATTGAACTACACTCCCAGCCTTTTTTTATTTTTTATTTTGCTAAATTGCCCAGACTGGACTCAAACTTGCCCCCCACCTCTGACTGCTGAGCGCTGGGATCTCAGGAGAGGACCACCATGCCAGGCTGGTTGGGAATCTTTTGGACTTTGTTATCTGCTTCCTAACCCTACTGCTTACAGAGCCATTCATTTCTTTGCTTACTTCTTTTACTTTGAGAATCACTTCCTATGATTCTTCATAACAGATTTTGCAGCACATTCTCTGGTAAATACTGACTAGTTTAATTTAGCTATTATTTTCAGTAGAGATGAATTAATTTCCCCTTCATTTTCACATCCAGCGCATTTGCAGGGGCCAGCTCAGGTTCTTCACTGCCATTTCTTTGTAACTTCATAATCTAGCTCCCCTCTCACCTCCTCTGTCTCCAGATGCCCGATGGATGTTCTCCAGTCTGCAGCTCCTAAATGCCTTCAGACTACGGAAACCTTCAAGTGCAACCTCATCACCTTCCCTCCCAGATCCCACATCTCAGCTTATTATCAGCTCAGTCATCCAAACTAGAAACCTCAGAGTGAGCTCTGAGCATGCTCCTCTGTGCTTTTGGTCCCAGCACCTAAAATCAGTGTGTTTACCCTCTGTGGATGAGCAGGCAAAAATTTGACCTCCTAATCTCTGCATTTTGCCACTTTTCTTGCTTTATTATTATACCTATCATTTATTTTTTCCTTAGGAGCTACATTTTATAGTTGGTATATTTTCTGTACAATGATTTATTAAATGTGTTTAATAATTCACTTACAAAATTTTGAAAAATACCAATGTATGTTTCACCTAATATTGATTACAGAATTTTGATAACATTTGGATTGATGGTTGAATGGTGGACTGCAAAGAATATGGGGTTTGGAGTCAGGGAACCCTGCATTGGAATGCTGCATTTGCAATTAGATAAACTCAAGAAATTCACATAACTTCTCAGCATTCAATTTATGCTATGTAAAATGGAGATAAAATCTACTCTATGAGGGTTGCACAAAATAATATATGTACAGTATGGCATATAGTGATTAGAGTAAATGCTCCATAAATCTTAGTTCCTGTCTGTTTCTCAGTTGGCTTAACAGGAAAAGGAGAACTAACCAAATATATGTCTTTACTGCTGAGGATGTGGCGATTCCTGATGGAAACATGAAGTTAAACTATCCTTGCTGGGCATCTTTTGGAAAATGAACTATTAGGTATCAACTAAGCATTTCAGCTCACCAGTATATGCTCAGATGTGTTATTTATATTTCGACTTGGGCAACTTTTCTCTGGAGTAATCAGTGATATCTGACCTTCTACTTTATTGTTTTTCTAATGTACTTGTGATAAAGTAAAGCTACCATTTTATTTTTATAACTGGTTATCATATATTTTAGTAACTTTTATTCTGGTCCATTCACACAAGTTTTGGTTAATACTACAGATGGGTTAGAGACTGGCTTGTTGAAATGCATAAAGAAGTATAATTGCCAACTACACAATACTATATTTTAATATTTCTTTCAAGAAAATTTAGAAATAAAACTGTACTGGTATTTTACTTAGTGAAATAGGTACAAGACATGCTCAGTACAGAAGGCAATGACCAAAATACTTTCATATATCTAAAACCACTTCTAATCAGACATCATGACCACAAACCGTAGGTGGAATGTCTCAATACAGTATGGTTTCTGTTGTAGTGAAACCTCAGAATTTAGCACGTTACAACACTCACCATCAAAGTATATTTCAGTACAGAAATAGACTAAAACCACTATTTGTGTTTACTCTTAGAGTCTCCTCAACTTTTGTGTAACCAAATAGGCTGTGGATAATGTACACGTATTTAATAATATCTGTCAAAAAAGTCAGTGCATATAGTTTTTTTTCATTAAAACTGCAAACCGAAATGATGGCTACATTGAAGCATCAAAGAAAATATCTTCCAAAAATCTCTCCTTAATTGCTCTAAGTTTAATATTGTATTATGTTCATATTCATCATTGCATACTCAAATGTATTTTATAATGCTTTTTCTCATTGTTCAATGCTGGATAAAACTGTTTTTAAGCATTAAGCTTTCTAAAGAGATCTGGGATATTACTCTTCATTCTAAATATGCCACTCAGTGACAAAGATTGCAATTCAGAGCTTTTATACTTAAATATAATAATGTATCATAATGATTACATTTTCAAAACTTGACTATAATTTTTAATGGGCACGTGTCCATATTTCTATTATGATAGCATACTTTGAACTTCAGGTGAAGCAGAAAGCTGTTTTCATGGTAGCTAAGCAAAGAGATTCTCTTTCCCAGTGTTTACATCAATCACGGTACATCAAGAGAAGAATAAATCCAATATTATTTAAGTGGATACTGTAATTTGGCATGTAGTTTTCAGAACTAAGAGATTTAATAAGGACATATGCATGAAAAACAAAGCTACAATGTAAATGTTGACCATTTTATGCTATTTCTTTGACTGCTGAATTTTAAAACAGCCTCAAATGTAATCACCATGCTGTATAAGGGTGTCTCTATAAGAAGTTTTATAGTAACTATGAATTTTATATTTTAACATAAGGGCAGACATCACACATTTTGTGTTGACAGTGACTTTAGGATCTACTAAGTATGCATCAGAAATCGGAGCTTGAAGTTAAGAAAAGGTAGTCATTAAATATAGCACTATCTAGCCCAACTCCAAAGAGGTTAGATCTATCACACATACCTAAAAATATTTTGGCCAGTTTTTTTCAAGCATATTGTACATGCTAGACACTATGCTAAGTGATGTTTATCAAGTGTTGCCTACATCAGACGCTGTCCCTGGATACTGTGGCTTCCATGACATAAAGTAGTGTCTCCATTTCTTGTCAATTCTTTTTGGCTGGAGAAAAAATTCCTTTAGTTCCTTAATGCCTAAAAGGAATTTGTTTTATTTGGATCAAAATGCCTTCTTTGGGCAACAGAGTTATATTTTCAATCTGGGCTATAGGATTATGTTTTCAATCATGTTTAATGATTTAAAATTGTACTTTTATTTGGAATTGGGTGAGTTCAGTTTTTGTTTTCAGATCAACTTTTTCTCTAGACTGAGCAAGAAAAATAATATGCAGTAGGTGCAAACTCAAACAAGATGAACACGAAATGAAATCTTCCTTCCTGCTGATTTCTTACCCTGCACCTGGTGAAAGCTCATCATGCTAGGATGTGCCCTCCCTCCCCTCATAGCTGGCCACAGATCATCTGCATGGCTTGGTTCAAATGCCAGCATCTAAGAAGCTGCTCTCCCCCGGCACTGTCTACAAGCTTAGGCTTGGCCTCTGTTTGCATGCTGTCTCTCTCTCTCTCTCTCTCTCTCTCTCTCTCTCTCTCTCTGGCTTTTGAGGTCTGATGGACCGGAGCTCAGGTCTCACCAACTCTAACCAGTGGACACTGGATGTCTGTTTGCTGACCAAGTGAAGTGTAAAATAGCAATGCTAAAGTCTGACGGTCTCAGCACAATTTTTTTGTTATAATGGAGACTTTTTTTGAATTGTCTTTTAACAGTTCAAGTTCTTAATATTAGAAACTCAGGATATATATATATATATATATATATAGTATATATTAGGATATATATAATATATTGTCTATATTAGGGTACATATAATATATTGCATATATTCTTGAGGGAAAGTAATTATACTATCTTAGGAAATTTACAACAGAGAAACTGGAGAATTTCCAAAGAGAAATATATATGCACAGATGCTCTAGACTTGAAGTTCAGAGAAAAGTGGTTTTTATTCCCTGCATGGATGATTCATCTTGAAGAGTGGAAAAGTCTGAGGATAAAATTTTAATTGTATAATCACAGGATCCAGAGAGAAGGGAGAGGATCAAGGGCTCAGAATGACCAGGTTCATTGAGCAAAAAAATTCACTGAACTTTCTGGAGAGTTCTGTGTTTTAAAGAATATGGAGGAGTCTGAGGAAAGCCTCCCACACCGTATTACAGATTTCAGGCTGACTGGTAGTAATTAACTGATTTAAACATGACTAAAGAATTATACTCAAAGGACACAAATTAATTGATCAATATTGAGTTCAAAAAAAGGTCTCCAGCAAACTACTAGCAGGTTCAGGAACTTTCCCGCTCCAGGCAGTATTTTCCTATTGGCTTAGATGAGTGCTTATTAGATCTGCAAGTCACATAAACGTGGCTGAGAGAGGTAGTCCAGCAGGTGGTGGAGTCTACCCAGAGCCTGTTCTTCAGCCTTTAGGAAGGAAGGCACAAGAGAGAGGAACCAACAGCGCCACTGTAAAGTCTGCAGTCACTTATTTTCAAAAACATTCACGCAAGCTCAGGTTGGAGGAAAATGAACGCGGCAGTGGACTTGGGGAAAAGATCTACAGTTACAGCTCAGCACAGTGGGACTTAATTATTCTTCTGATCCTTCTGTTACTCGGAGCCATCTCGGAGACTATATTGAGTGCTGGGTTACATGTTAAGAAGGCGCTGACAGAGTTAGGGACCCACAGAATGGCAACCAGATTCCTGTAGAGCCTGAGAACAGTTTTGCATGAGGAATCGTGGCGGGAAAGTGGTATGCCTGACAAAAATGTTAAATGCTTAAGGTCTGAAGCATTGTGGCCATGTGAAAGGCATCTGAGTTACTTTGTTTTGTTCTATAGAGTAAAATTAGAAAGCACTGATGGAACTCATAAGGAGCTTGAAAGAAAGGAAATGGAGTGCTACAAACTCCCCAGGGGTAGACCCAGTCTCACCAAGTTCACCCCTAAATGTGTTCTGATACAGTTGGATGTCAAGGTCTGCACAGAAGGTGTCTGTAACACTTATTCTAGGGTTTAGATGTTCATCTTCTAGGCCTAGGTAGTGCGGACCACTGGGTAAAAAAGAAGAGAAGCACGATGGATAATATGGTTCCAAACCAGCATTCCTCGCGGTGGCTTTGCCTTACAGAACTTGTGTTTTGGTTACTAAGATCCCATCAATGCATTATAATTATTAAGTATAATTTCTTTATTCCAAGGAGGAAAATGAAGTTACTTTCCCTTTTAGTTAGAAAAGACACACACACACAAAAAAACCTGTAAAGAATTTGAGTTGACCTTCCACGATGGGCTAAAAATAAACAGAAAAATAATTGTTCAACTGACAGAATAAGAAGTGCACTTTTTTTTTTTTTGGTAGTGCTAGGGATCAAACCCAGGGCTAAGTGCACACAGGGAGCACTGTACCCCTGAGATCTATCTCCATCCTTTAAAGTACTTAAAAAAATAAGGTATATGTGTCATTCCTGGCAATGTAGAATAGAAACAAAACCAGGGAAACTGAAAATCATCTGGACTCTGGCATCTGTGAACTGTGTGCCCTTTGGTAAATGCTTAACTTACCTGAACCTGTTTTTTCACCTGTAAAATGAGGGAATAACAGGCATCTTCTGGAACTTTGTGAGGTGAAATAAGAGACACAGTAAAAGGGAACGATTTGTTGATTACGAAACACTGTACAAGGTAGATAGTATCTCCTTTTGGATTTTGCAGACTTGGCTATATCTTGCTTTGTGTTGAAAAGATCGCTCTCCTAGGACCCGTTAATTCGTGTTACCATTATTTACTTATGTCCAACTCTGTTGCAATTAGAGCCTGGGCTTCCCTTCGAAGTCCAGGCCACCTCCTC
>PVJX010027992.1:0-24311 GCA_004027295.1 Dolichotis patagonum
GGATGGGATGGGATGGATGGAATGGGATGGATGGGATGGGATGGGATGGGATGGGATGGGATGGGACAAGATGGGATGAAAGATCCCATGTCTGAACCTTACAGATCCATCACACACCTGCCATACTCCTCATATAGTAAGTGCACAGAAATATGTGTTCTGTGCATGCAAAACTGGAAGGAAGAAAAGAAGAAAGGGAAAGAAGGAGGGAGGGAGGAGGGAGAGAGGGGAGAAGGAGAACAAGGGGGAGAGAAGGGGTGGGAGAGAAATGAGAGAGCTTTCTGTGGGGCCCAGAAGCTGACCTGGCCAGGGCTATGAGTTACAGCAAATTTCTACTCAATAGCAAGAAAAATCTGCTGACACAAGGCTTCTCACAAATGGAATTGGCTTCCTCAGGAAGTTCTGAGCTCCCTGTCACCCTGGAAATGGCCAGCGGGGACTGAGGGATCGCCTGTCAGGGCAGTCACGCTGGGGACACCCGCCCCAGGGATGCATAGGACAGACGGCTGGCTCTGGCGTCCCCCGCAGTGAGGGCTCTTGGACTCATAGATTCTTTTCTTATGGCCCATTTACCATCAAGAGCCTGGCTGCCGTTTGTCCTTGTCGGGAAGAGGAGGTGGCCCAGGCTGTGGGGACCAGGGTCTCCTCACAGCAAGGCTGGCTCCTGGGTGGCACAGGCACGGGCAGCCAGACCATGGAGATGCCCGTGTGCCCTCCCCCCTGCCCCTCTCTGTCCTCCCTCTCCGCCTCCAGCTCTGAGTTCTCATTCCATCTTCATTTTCTCTCTTCCCTCCTCTTCCTTCTCTTTCCCTCCCCATCTCCCCACTCCTGTCTCCTCCTGTTTTCCTCTCTCCTCTTTCCCTCTCTTTATCACCCTATCAGCCTTTGCTCTCCTTCTCTCCATCTTCTTTCTCTCTTCCTGTCCTCTCCACCCCCTACTTTCCTCCCCCTCTGGAGACAGCTGCCCTACCCCCACAGAGGTCCCAAGGTCAAGCCCCTCCCTCCTGAAGACCCGGGTAGAGCCCTTTCCCAGCCTTTCCCAGCATGGCACATTTGCACAGGGGCCCAGGTGTCCGAGATGAACCTGATGCTGGAACCAGATGGACCTGGGTTTGGGTCCTGTTTCAGGAGCCAAGCTGGAGGCAGGCACAGTGCCTCCGCTAGGGGACAGTGAGGGTGGCACGGTGCATGGCGGTCCCTGCATAGTCTGTGTCCCTTGAGGACCAGTCACATCGCCAGCCCACTGAGCCTGCCTGCTCCCAGCCACAAGGACAAGTTGGGTGACCTGCGCAGCGTAGGTGCAAACCATGCGTCCTCCCCGGCGCCAACCCCAGCGCCCCTGCCTCCCTCTCCCATGCTCCTCTCTCGGAACCGGTCCACGCCAGGGCTCTCCTGGGCTAGGAGGGTACGGACTCCTGCACCCTGATCCTGAGGCTCATTCTGAGACCCTCCGACCAGGTGAGGACCAGAGTCAGCCTTCGGAGCCCTGCGTGTCTGGAAACCCCATCTACCCAGGCTGGGGATTGTGGGCCTCTGTCCACCACGCTTCCTGGGCACCACCTCCAGCTGCTGACCCAGCTTCCATCCCCACATAGATGCGGGAATAAAAGCTCCAGGAGGAACAGGTTCTTTGCATCACTGCCCATCCCCCAGTCCTCCAAGGCTGCCTCCCACCCTGCAGGTGCTGGGTAGATGTTTCCGGAAGCACTGCTTGTCGTGGGGTGGGGTGGGGTGGAGTGAGCGGAAGATGAGTGAGGGACCTCCTTGCCTGTTCCCTCCCAAGCAGTGCTGGGACCCAGGAGCAGGCAGCAACAGCTGTCGCGGTTGCTTTGTGGCACTTCTCCATGAGGCGGGCTCTGGGACAGGGACCATTTTTCAGCAGGACGAGGTTTTCCATTTCCAGTGTGAACACAGTATTAGTCAATTCCCCGCAGCCCACAGCCCGGGAGTCCCCTAAGCAGAGTTTACTCAGAGACAAAATTGCAGCCTTTAAACTGATTTCTCCAAGGATGTGGCTCACTTCAGCATCTTTACTCTCTGTCTGGGCCACTTGCAAGACACTTAATAATGACTTTTTCTAACGGAGGCCCCTCGGATGGCCTCAGCAAAACAGCTACGCTTCCTCCGTGCTCGGCATTTGAAGGATGCCCTGAGTCTGCACCGTGGACACTCCGAGTACCCGTTCTGCCAGTGGCAGGCACATCCTTCACAGTTGCAGAGGGGACAATGTGGCCAGAGCAGTAGGAGGACAACACGGTTCCCCGGGGCATACAGCACCCAAACACCACAGTGGTCCTGCTTTTATGTTTCTATCCACTGAATTTCCTCCCGGTATCTCATTCCCTTGTTGTGCCTGGTGATGTCTCATGGAGGGGACATCTGTTCATGCCATCAGCCACCTATGAAGCCAGGCCGTCTTGGTGTTAGGACAGGAGGGACTATGCGGAGGTGACCGAGGATGATGTGGTATCCAGGTGACAGTGGAAAGCAGGGATTTCTTTCAAAGCTGCCTTCCCCAGGCTTTGGTTTCCCATGGTGCTGATGTCAGGCATGAGGGAAATGCTGTCATCCCAGGAGAGTCAAAGCATCGCTCTGAGGTGACCTCTCATGAAAGGGGAAACTGAGGCCAGGGCAGTGCAGGAGGAATGGCTAAACAGGTGTATTTGTGGGCATTGCTGACTGCAGAGCTACCAAAACTAAATCTGGCTAAATTAAGCCAAAAGCAATGCAGGAAGTGACAAGCAGCAGCAGGTCACAGGGACATCCGAGGCCAAAGGAAAGGCAGAGGGCTGAGCAGGGCTGGGGCAGTCAGAGGACAGGTGACAGTCTCCATGGCCAGGGCCTCTAGGTGGGTGGGTAGCCAGCATCAGCTGTGGCCGTGCCTGCCCCTGGCCGGCTCTCCTTTCCTTCTCTGCAGCACTCATTGGCCAGGACCCAGAAAGCCACACACACCCGCTCCACCCCGTGCGGCCATGGAGACCTAAGACAGCAAAAGATGTGCCACCTGGGCTTTAAGGCAGTGTGGCACAGAAAATGACTTCCCATCCCAGCTGCAGGTCACAGGAGGGGCCAAGTCCTCCAAGGACACCTGCCCCACAGGCATGCTACTCCAGCACGCCAGGCTGAAAGTTCTGAAATGAGAAATCTCCTCCACTCGGGGGCTGTGCCCCTGCCCAGTCCTCCTCCTGTGCTGTGCCCACACACTGGGTCCTGGGAGAATGGACAGAGAGACCACAGCACCTGCCTTCCCCCACACACAGCATGAAGGCCCATCAGACTGGGACACCACCCCTCAAATCTGAGTGCTGACATTCACTTAGTCCTGGACTTCTTCATCTCTTAGTCAAGCCACAGGGGTGACAGAAGGCTGTGCCCTTCCTCATGGAGCCAGTTCTTTGTGGCTCATCTATTTTCTAACAGGGATGACTTCAAAGCACTTCATAATGCCTTTTCCTGAACTAGAATGCTAAATGGTGCAAGTACACTCAGGTGATTTGAGAGACAGATAGTTTGGCAAAGATGTTTGGCCTGTGCCTGTCTTTGGAATGCCAAGGGGCCTCTGAGAAGCAGCTGCAGGTCTGTAAGGCCAAGCTGGGCTGTCCTCCACTTTGGCAGCATTTAACTTCCTGTTGAGCAGCACTTGACTTCCTGTTGAGCAGCACTTGACTTCCTGTTGAGCAGCACTTGACTTCCTGTTGAGCAGCACTTGACTTCCTGTTGAGCAGCATTTGACTTCCTGTTGAGCAGCACTTGACTTCCTGTTGAGCAATGACAAGCAGCAGGTTCTTCAAGAAGTCCTGTGCTGGGCATCTCAATGACCCTCCCCAGGGCTGAGTTTTCTTCTCCCTACTCTCCTTTTGCTTACCTTTGCCTCCACAGAATCTGTGGAGCCCCTTGGATGTGGCTTTCTGTCTTGATGCCTATAAATGTTGTAGGAAAGGAACCAGAAGTGTTTGCAGGAGAGCTGCCTAGTGAGTGTACAGCGGTCCCAGGAAAATGAAGCGAAAGCCAGCAGTTAAGGAGCTAGACCCATTCTCATAACTAATTCCAGAGGAGTCATCCCCTCTGCTCCCAAGCATCTGTTAAACCCCAGGGCACCTCAGCAACAAAGATAAATGTTCTCCTATCAAGGAGTTTCCCCTTGGGACCTCAGCAGGGCTCAGTGAGACTGTGACAGTCTATCAGTGGGGAGTTTCAGGAGCTGGGGTGTGGGCAGGTGTCTACTTCAGTGTTCAGATGTTGCAGGTGACAGTGACAAGATGGGGCAGCCAGAGGAACAGCATATGCAGAAGACCAGGTGAGTGTGGCATGTTGGTAGAGCAGGCCAGAGCCCCAGGGTGGCAGTGTGATGGGGAGCAGGAGGCAGAGGATGGGCGGGGAGGGGGAGATGCACCCTAGGAACCCAGGAGAGGACTCCAGGTGGTATTCCAGAAAGTCAAGGGGGTGAAAGTAACCTGGGAGGTGGACATTACCAAAAGACCTCTCCAGCTCTGGGGCAAAGAACAGACCATAGAGATGAGAGCAGAGCGCAGGAAGAGGCAGCCACTGTTCCAGGGGAGCAAAGAAGACAGACAGGAGCACACCGACTCTGGGTCAGGTGGAGGCTGTGCCAACAGGACGAGCAAAAGGTCATGGGTGGGTGGCACATGTGGGTGGCATGTGTGGAAAGGAGCTGCCCCTCATGACACCCCCTTGCCAGGCTTGAGGGTGATGGTGCCATCTGCCCCTGTGAGAAGAAGGCGATGTTTGCTGGGGTGTTTGAGCAGTTTGGCACCTCACAAGCCCAATTTCCTGCCAGCGCCTTGGAGTCTGGAGTCGAATCCCCTCTGCAGAATCCTGGCACAGGCTCTGGCTAAGTGCAGAGCGGAAACAGCACCCAGCACCTGAACTTTTCTGGGGATCTGGAAGTGGGGATGCCCGGGGCGGGGGCCGCAGGGCACACGAGCTGCCAGGGACTTCTCTCCCGCGTGACAGTCTTGTCTTACAGCTACTGGTTCAGTGCGAGACTGAAGCCCCTGCGTTTGAATTTGTCCTCTGTAAAGACAAAAGCACAGCTCTTTCTACTCTGCCTGCCTGTGGCCATGCCCTCGGGAGGTGTACCGACAAGAAGATGACACTGGGCCACCACCGCAGTGCCTTTGAATCTGGGAGGAGAGGGGACAGTGGCCTTCAGAGCTCACCAAAGCACTCGCTCGGGCAGTGGGGTGCAGACCTTAGAGGGATGAGTCTGCTGTGCACCCCGACTACAACAGGAAGTGGCACGGCAAGGTTCAGATGGCTCCTGCAGCCTAGTGGAACCTGGCCTGCTTAGAAAACGTCACTGGAGCTGGGTGCCTAGAAGAGGCCTCAGGGACAACAGTAAGACAGCCCCAAGCTGCGATGGTCCACATCAGCCTAGAGAGCTGGTGTCCCAGAACCCCTTGGGTGGCCCAGGTCCTCCAGGACCACAGTGACTCCCCTCCGGGTCTCCCCATGCCCGCTGCAGACCCGTGCCCCGGAAGTGCCTGATGGCTGGGTGGCGGATGCCGCACTGGGACGCTGGGTAGAGGAAGCCTCTGTTTCCACAGTGAAACTTTGCTTTATCCTCTGTAGGGCCTTTTCGTCTCAGTAGCTAGTGCAATGCAGAGACCAGCAGCTCATCAATTACAAACATTAACTGTAAATTACACTTTTGCATAGTTAATTCAGCCTGCTCATTATGTATTTAGTAGAGCTTAGCCGGCATAAAATTCAGCAGCGGGCCCTGGCACGGATCCAGCGTGTGTCTCCAGCGATATCTGGAAACCGTGAAGTTTCGGTGGTGGACGCTGGGCTGCCTTACCCGGACAGGCTCCAGCAGGTTCTGCCCCTGGCTCTGCTCTTGGAATGGGTTCAACCCTTCTGGAAAAGTTGATAGCTTCCCAGGGCGCTCCCGCCTGCCTTTCCAGCAAGCCAGAGACTCTGCCTCCCCCGCCCAGGAACCGGTCTGGTGGGAGGAGAGGAAAGCGAATCTCGGGGGAGCTCAGCTCCAGGAGAACCACGAGTTCTTTACTCCTTCTGTGAAAGTTGCTGAGCACCTCATGTGGGTCCCTGGGGTGGTGACACATGGAGGTGGTGGAAGGGGACAATGGTCCCGCTGCTGTGGAGCTCACATTTGAGCAAGGGGAGGCCAGTGCTGAGACCGCCCCGCAGACCAGGGGTGCTGGCAATGTGCGGAGTGCGCTTCAGTCAACAACACGGTTACATTAAAAGACGCTGCTGTGACTCCCCCTTGACATCCTCTGTCTCGCTCCTCCGTCATTCCTGCCGCTTTCTGCTGTCACTGGGGAGTCCTCTTTCCTGAGTGTCCTTATGTGCTGCGATCAAATCAGGGCGAATGCTGCCGCCAAGGGCCATCCACAGAAAGGGAGACCCAGGAAGACATGACGCTGTGTCCGCATCCACCTTTGTCACCAGATCTGGCACCACGTGACTCTGGCTTTTCCCCGGGGTCAAAGTGACCACAAAAGGGAATCGTGTTGAGTCGCTTCAGGGCATCAGGGCAGCCACACCAGCACAGCTAAGGCCCCTTGGGGAAGGGCTTGCAGACCTGCTGCACAAAGTGGCGAGAATGACGGGACGCGTGTGCTGGAAGCACGGGGGTTATCTGAGGGGTTCGTGACGTTGCTCCTTTACTGTGCCTTCCTAAAATGTAAACTCTCATGCTTTGGGTCACAGCTGCTAAATGCACAGTGTGTTGTTGTGTGGTTGAGTAGCTGAGGCAGCCAGGGGAGCTGCAGCCAGCAGGGGGCGATGTCCGGGCTGGGTGAGCCGAGGCCAGCAGGGTGTGCAGAGGGACGAGCCTGGTAGCAGCAAGTCCTGGAGGGGCCCTCGGGGACAAGGGGCCAGAGCAGAATGACAGGGGGAAATGGTAAAAGCGATTGGACACATGGGGGAGGAGAGGAGCCCTGGTGCCAGGACCAGGGAGATGAAAACGCTATGAATCCTGGGCTCAGCGTGGTCACTATGAGCGCGTGTTAAAGCTCCCTTCCCCGGGGTGTGATTCCCAGATGCTCTCCAGTTTGTAGACGGTTCCTGCAACTCCCGTCTACGTGCGTCATGGCTCCTAGTGGCCCTCACGCCCCCATGCTACGCACAGGCAGAAGGGGTGGCCTGGTTCCTTCTAAGTTTGCTAACCCCTTTGGTGAAACCCATGGATGAAATGCCATGGCCTTGGCTTGTGTGTCTCCTCTGGCCTCTCCCTGGGCTCAGCCCAGCAGGACAAAGGTCCTCGTGCTCTGGGCTGTGGCAGTGGCCCTTGGGTATTCTGTCCCTGGTGGCTCCCTCCTCAGGGGCATCTCATTCCTCCTAGCACTCGATGTGGCCGTTGTTCAGCACTGCTGCTCTGGATGCTGTGTGTCTGCTGAGGCTTCTGTTCTCCCTCAGCCAGCTTCAGAAGCCTTCCCTGGACCTGGGCACACACCCCACAGGGCTTCGTGCCATGGAGGCCTCAGGGGCTACAGAGCCAGAGGTTCCCTTGGCTCTTCACTGCCCCAGATCCCAAGCTACTTCTCTTCCACCGCCACCACATCCTGCTGCAGAGTGCAGAGCATCCTTACGAAGCAAACGAAGGAAGTGTGGCAGTCAGAGCGCTGTGTCCTGCTGCATAACAAGCAGCCCTGAGCTCGCTGGCCCCAGCAGCTATCTACTGTTTCTCACAGTGCACAGGAACCGTTCCCTGGAGCTACATGGTCCAGTGCGATTGCTTGCTGTGGGGTGGTGGGGCCTCTCCTCCACGAAACCCTGAACCCGGGCATGTGTGTGCCATGGCACCTCAGAGCAGCGATCTTCCCTGGAGACAAAGACAGCACCCACATTCCCCTCAAAGCCTCCGAAGCCCCACAGCCTCCCCCACAGCATTCTGTGAGCCAAGGCGAGTCGGAGTGCAGCCTGGATGCTGGGTGCCACCCCTCGATGGGGACCACAGCAGACCCTGAGGCTGCTCAGCAGTGGACCTCGAGTCCCCCGGGAAGTCAGAGGCTGCTTCCTGTAGTGGCCCAGGGACGCCAATGGAAGGAAATAGGTCCTGAGGGGAAGTGCAGCTTACCGCTAGCATTCATTTTCATTTCCAGCAGTCCTGAGTTACTGTATTTTGTAAAGGGAAATACCACCGCTGACCACGGGTGCTGTAAGCGGGACGATGTCTTGTGCTCCAGAGGACTCGGTACAGTAGAGCAATGCAAAAGCAAAATAAAAGCCACTTACACTGTGCCGGACCATGAGGGTAAGACGAGAGCTGTGACTGTGAGTTACCCGGAGTGAATGGTACAGCTGTGAGCTCTGACCGAGAGAGTTCACAGAGCAAACTGGAAGTGGCTCTCAGCCTCTCGGACCTGCTTCCCACAGCATCTCGGGGGCACCAGGTGCTGCGCCTGCACAGAGCCCTCCGCTGGCCTCGGTGTGGCTGCGAGGCTGGGAGGTAATTGTTGGTGAACTCACCTGCACGGGGCCACCTTCCGCTGAGGGGCAAAACCACAGTTCTGACCTTAGCGTGTCTCTGCCTTCAGAGCCCCTGGCTGAAACATTTCCCCAGTTCCGTGTCTGCACAGACGCTAGGAGCATTGAGAGAGGCCACGGAGAAAGCTCGCTGTGTGCAGCAGTGACACTCGGCCACGGCCACACACCAGCGCCACCAAAGCGTGGAAACCCCAGTATCTTCCTGTCACCTCTTCACCCTGACTGCTAGGGATGAGTAACCAGGCTTTGCTCCCACTCCTGCCAACCTCCTGGGTGACACCGGATGCAGTCAGCATCGCCACTGCTTTGCAGTACGTGGACACTCAGGTTCCTTCTGAGCCACCAGTGTAATCGGCTGTGTGGCCAAGAGTTCCCTCTGCTCACTTTCCCATGTTTCACCTGCTCCTGGCGATGGTCAGCCTCCGGGGTCAGGGAGGAGAAGTAAAATGTTCACTGCTGAAATCCAGACTCGCAGCCCAATCCAAGTGTGCTTGGAAACAGGGCGGCCTGCGTAAGGCTCGCTCCTCCTACTGCCCTGCAGGGTGCTCGGCCCTGAATTCTGTCCTGGGCGCTAATTGGAGAGAGCAAGGAAGAGCAAGAGAGACTCCCACCAGAAATGACCGGCCCCTCCTTGGTGGCCCTCCGTACTGGCTGGCAGGGAAGGGGCCATGTCGCTGGTGCAGGACTCAGGACGTGCGCCTTGGGGTGGGGACACTGCTCCTCCACAACCCTTTTGTGTGAGGCTCCAGCGTTGTAGGAACCCTTCGCCCGCAGCTATTTTCTGTTTCCTTTTCTCCGCTCCTCCTGGTGATTCCGGGGCGTTTGTTCAGTTCTCTTCTTGGTTCGTTTTCAGCTGGCTGCAAAGCAGCTCAAACTGATGCGCTTCAGCACCGTGGAGAGCTCCACGGGCTTGGCCGGCAGGAGGAGGAGCCCTGGATGTGAAAATCATGAGGGAACTGACGGGACACAAAGCAAGCCTGGGTCAAAGCTCCCTGTTCCCTGGGAACCACCTCCCCATTGCGAGGTTCACTCCCCGCCTCTCATTTCTACAGGCGAAGACAAGCTGTCCACAGTGGCTGAGGTTTCTGGGGCTAAAAACCCCTTCCCGGGAAAGAGGGTGTGCGGGGACATTAAAGTCCTTCTTGGCTTTTCAGCACGGTCCTCAGCTCCATGCTCCTGCCAGACAGAGTCCAAGAGACAAAAGATTTGTGCACAGGGTTCCGAACGTTATTGGGAGAACTTATTTCTCCTTTGAACAAGAGCTTTTTTGAAGCATGTTTTGGAGATTCCTTTCAAGAGTTACTGCAGTGAACCCACACTCTTGATTGAAGCAAGTCTCGCTGCTCGGGTGCTCTCTGGAGTCACTTAAGCCTCTAAATCCTGCACTCTATCACTCCTTGAGGCAAAGGCTTTTCAAACATTTGGTCTGCGGGGGGATGGGGGCGGGGGTGCCGGCCACAAAGAGAACGAGCACAGATTGCTTCTTTGTTCGGTCCTCGTCTGCCAGCCACGTCTGCTTCAGGACACTGTCCGGAAGACAGGCTTGGGGTAAAAGCAGGGAGCACAGATCCGAATGTGTCCCACTCACAGCAGATGGCAGATGGCATGTCCTCACAGGGGATTTGCCAGCCAACCCTGCAGCCACTCAGGGTCCTACGGGGGAGCCCAGTCCTGTCTTCTGGAATACAAGGAAAACTAGCATTTGTTGATGATTGCTGGGGACATTGCTGATGTGTTCATTCATTTAACCCTTGCACTGATGCTATGAATTGGGAAGGGTTGGTCATGCCTGTTTTTCAAATAGGAAAAATGAGGCAGAGTGGCCCGCACTGTCAGTAGTTCAGGAGGCCAAGATTTGTCTTAGTTACTTTTCTCATTGCTTGGACAAAATACCTGACACCTACCAGTTGAAAGAGGAAAGGTTTATTTCTGTTCACAATCTGCAGAGGTCTCAGCGCGTAGCTGGCTGGCTCTGAGGCAGGGCAGCATGGCAGGGGGCATCGCAGAGGAGAAACAGCCCAGGGCAGGGCAGGCAGGAAGCAACAAACAGTGAAGCCCACGCAGGCTGCAAACCTTCGGGTTGGTGCCACCTGCATCCAGAGTGGGGCTGCCCCTTATCCACACCCAGAGCTATGCCAACTCCAGTCTGTGGTCGGATTTACTACCATGCACCCTTAACCCCGGCGTCACACACCCTAGGTCCAGCCAGCTCCCGAGAGCTCCGCCTGTGAGCCCCTGGGGGGACATCTAGACACAAGCTGTGACAGTCTGTCAGGAAGCTCCCAGCATGGACCCCAGCCATGCTTTAGTGTTGTTTTGAATTTCTAAGTTCTTTCCTCCTTCCCCCCTTCCTTCCTCCCTTCCTTCCTTCCTTCCTTCCTTCCTTCCTTCGCTCCCTTCCTTCTTCTGTGCTCTTCCCAGTCTTTCCTTCATGGCGCCCTTTGTCTTCCATGCTTTGAAACCCCTCCTGGGGGCCCTTGGGCCTCCAAGACCAGGGCTGCTCTTGCTATAGTGAGGATGTAGGATGCAGAGTGAGGTCAGGGGACCCCCACCCCGTGTTTATCATGCTGCACCCTCAGAGTGTTCGGGTGGTCAGGACCATGCTGCAGCATTGTTAGCCCAGGCAGCCTCCTCCTCAGGGCCACAGACTACGTGAAAAGCACCCCAGGCTCAGAGGAAGCACCTCAGTAGAGAGGCAGAGGCAGGAGGAGCCGCACTCCTGGGTCACAAACCAGTGGATGTGGGGCTGCAGCCCAGGCCTTGGGCCACACCGCGCCTCAGAGGTCAAGAGCTTTATGTAAAAACCCAGGGAGCCCCATTCCACTCCCTCCGCTGAGCTCATCCGCCAGCTGGACGGAGCAGGGACATGCTTCCCTCCCGGCGGCTCGGAGACCTCCGTGTGCATTTGTTAGGGGAGGAAGATAAGGCCGAGGGGCCTTGGGCTGGGGCTGGGGCAGGAAATCAGATGAGCTCCCAGAAGCCAACAAACCGGGCAGTCGGTTCCGAATCTGCCTTTTTCTAGATCAACACGTTTGAAACAGGCAAGCCCGGCTTGTTCTCTGTCAGGATGGCCTCACAGGGCTTTAACCTCACCCGCATTCCTGGGGTCCCCGGAACACAGAAAAACTTCTCCCTCTCTCTGCCTAGAGCCTCAGCTCCCTGAAGCGTGACGTCAGCGTCTCCGAAGCTTGTGCACTGTGGTACAGGGGTTGCCTGGAGGTGGGGCCCAGAGTTCCACCAGCTTCTTGAAAGCTGGGGTTTTCCTGCAACTGCAGCATGGATTCCTATTTTCCCACCCTGGACCCCAGAGGAAGCTGGCTGGCTCATGAGCGGGTTTCTGGGCTGGGCGCCGTGGCACGTTTGTAATCGGCACCCTCAGGGTCCCCCTCCATCCACCGTGGAAGGTCTAGCAGATTCCAGGGGGTCCCTGAGTGCTGGGATGGGGGGGTCTCTGTGTAAACGGGAGCCTCGGCCTTGGAGTGTGCAGCACATGCGGTGCGCACTGTGCCCACCTCGTAAACACAGCATGTGATGGTCACTCTTATGCAAACCTAAGCGGAGCACATCAGGGAGGTGCTCACTGCTCCCCCAGATTATCTACCCCCTTCTCTTTCAAAGTCAGAGCGACTGTGCCGCTTGCCTCCCGTCCTGCCGGTGTCCGGCCACGCACGTGGTCCTGCTGTGGGCCACAGGAGGAAGTGGAGGAGAAGAAGGTGCAGGGCTCCCACCTGCAGCCCTCTGCCCTTGGCCAGGGGAAGGCTGGTCACCGGAGAGGACCCCCACCGGTTTCCTAGAGGGTGTCTGTGGCAGTCGGGTCCTCGCCGCCTGCAGGACCGAGGACAGTGTGCAATGGCTGAGTAGTTGATCAGGGGCCCGCAGCCAGTCAGGAGCCAGACAGGCTGAGGAGGCGCTGGGCCCGAGTTCGCGCTGGGAGAACAGGATGGAACCCCAGAGATGAGGGGAGGCGTCCCGAAGCACAGCCCTGCAGCCCAGCCCCGCACGGCCTCCCAGTCGGGACACTCCTGACTCTGGAGCTGCCCCTCGTCTCCCAAGAGCAGAAATGCACTCTCACAGTTAGCAGCCCGTGCGTGGGCAGCCCAGGCCTTGCCTCAGTTTCCCCTTCCTGGAGGCTCCCTGGTGTCTCAGAAGACTCAGAGAAGGCTCAGAGAGCTTCAGGGAGTCCTGCATCCCTGGGCTGGGTTATTCCTGCCCGGCCCCACCCCGAGCAGGCCTGGGGTAAGCCCCTGCTGCTGAGAAATCCCCAGGGTTATAATCACCCAGCAAAAGGCGGGGCTCCACCCTCCGTCCACATGGGTACCATCCCATGGGAAGCATTTTTAAGCCTGCCCAGTGCATGATGGGAAACCCACTTTGCTTTGTCTGGGCACAGTGGCCTTCCTGGGAGAAGCCAGCGAGTGATGGGGCCACCATAGGCGCCCTGTCTACAGGGGCACAGAGGGGCACCCCAGGTACCTCAGCCAGGCCCTCAGGCTCCAGGGACCCCGGCCCCCCTTACAAAGCCAGCCTTGGGCCAGCAGCACCATCCATGTTATTTCCGGTCCGTTCTGACGGCTGCTGCCAGCCCGGCCACCTCCTCCTCTCTGCCTAGCAAATGCCAGGGGCTTCGCCAGCACAGGTCCGGAGGGGACCCCAGCACTCGCAGGCGCCGTGCTGCCTGGTGCGATTACTCGCTCTCTGGCCCACAGGGGCAGCTGCAGACAAAATGCAAACGAGCAGACCGTGCTGTGCTCTGCTGCAGAGTGGCCTCCCCAGGCAGGCAGCCGCTGGGCGGGACCAACGGAGCCGGCCTGCTGTCACCTGTCCTCTTCCGGGGCCTCGCGGTGTGAGGTGGCCAGCAGCCGCCACCATGGGCCCTGTGCAGGCCCTGGCCCTGGGCGGTGCTGGGGCTTCGCGTCCAGGTGGCCCTGCCCCTCAGTACCTGGGAGGCCGTGAGCAGCCTCTTTTCCTTCCTGGGGTTTCGTTTCTTCATCTGAAAGCTGGAAAGTCTGGGCCACCCCTCGCTGCCAAATCCATGGGGCTGCATTTGCTGAACCCAGGTCCGGGAGCGCTGGGCTGTGTGGCACTGGTCTGAGACTTACATGCAGACACCAGGTCCCACTCACTAAAGGTCCTAAGCAAACAGAGGAAGTGCAGACACCTGACAGGGACACCTGCTGGGCTGGGTGTGGTAACCTCCCAGGGCATAGTGCCCAGGGAGCGCTTGCAGGATCAGAAAAGCTCTCAGCTTCTGCAGAAGGCACTGAGGGAACACACGCACGTGCATGCACACGCACACACACCAATCGCCTGGTACAAGGGCCTGACCGACACACAGCTGCTGCCAGAAACTAGGGTTCTCAGCCTGCCAGGAATCCCCACGCTCTTCCCAGTAGCTGCCACCCCTGCCCTGCGGCCAGCCTGCGCCTAGCTGCATGGGAGGCTGGGCATGGGGTGCATGTGCCTCAGCCCCCCAAGGTGAGGAGACCAGCTAACAGGGTCACAGTGTCTGCCATCTGCTGTGAAGTTGAAGAGGGAGGGGTCCTCGCGGGTCAGAGGTCATCCATGTGCATGCTGTAGCGGGCAGATTGGACAGAGGCCTTGACAGAAGAGCCAGGAAAGCTGGGCATGGCGGTGCATGGCTTGCAGTCCCAGCACGCTAGGAGGCAGAGGCCGGAGGACTGCGAGTTCAAGCCCAGCCCAGACAATTTAGCAACTTAGCAAACCCTGTTTCAAAACTGAAAAAATTAAAACGTAAAACAGTGGATAAAGAGCTGGGGAGGTAGCTCAGTGAGAAGGCCATGGGTTCGATCCCCAGCACAGGAAGAAAGAAAAAGAGGAGGAGGAGGAGGAGGAGGAGGAGGAGGACGACGGGGAGAGGGCGCGGGGCTGATACAGACTCACCAAGGCCTCACGATGCCCAGGCCGGTTAGAGCTCAACGCAGAGACGCTGCCCAGATCCCTGGCTTGTGGGTGCTGTGTCCTAGCTGCTCCCCAGCCCGGTGACAGGCGCTCTGCACTCCCGCAGCCTGCCGGACAGGAGACTCGGGCTGATCATTGCACTGACTGCCCTCGGGGTGCGGGGCGAGGGTCTCCTCGGGGGGCGCTCAAAGCCGTTTCCTGTGCCGTCTTCCAGAAGCAGCGGTTCGCTCAGCGAGGTGGCGCAGATGGACTTCGAGATCGCCAGCTTCAGCAGCCTGTCGGGGACGCAGCCCATTGTGTGGCAGGTCGAGTACCCGCAGAAGGGCGCCTCCGAGGTGGCCGTGTCCGAGATCTTCATCAGCCAGAAGGACCTGGTGGGCATCGTGCCCCTCGCCATGGTAAGGAGAGCCGTCGGTGCCACGCCTGGCGCCCTTCCTTTCTCCCGGGACGCTGGCAGCGACTGTTCTTCATGTTAATTTTCTTAGCCCTCGTTTGCGGTCCGTAACGATTGTGCCCTCCATCTCCGTCCCCTCCCTCTGCAGGGCACTCCTCCCTCCGCAGGGCACCCCTCCCCCTGCAGGGCACCCCTCCCCTCCACAGGGCACCCCTCCGCATCTCTTTCTCTTTTGCCCTTGAATTCGTGGGCAGGCACAGCACGGTTTTCTCCCGAGGTCCCCCACCACTTCACCACAAAAGCCGTTCCTTTCACTCCCTCATCTCGGCCTTTGTTGGCTTTGGCAATTCTGTGGACACCACCGTGACCTCTGCCATGTCCTTGTACCCCAGAGTCACTGTCACTGTCTTTAGTAAGGAAACCTGGGAGTGATTCTGTGTGTTAGTCAGCTGAGTAGGCTACACTGTCCACACAAAGAACCCCAAAACCTCAGAGACCAAAGCAACCACTGTTACCCCTGGAGGCACTGGGTCACTTTAGTGGCAGGGATCCTGTGCCGTGCTGTCCCTGAGGGTCCCTTCTGGCTCCTTTCTGCCCTTGCTGTGCCTGAGAGCAACCACGTCTTCATCCCTCTTCCCCGGGAAGACAGAGCTGGGTCAGCACGGGGCTGCCCATCACCCTCATGTGCAAAAGCCAGTGGGCCACCTGGAGTCCAGTGGGACCGAATGCCCACCCAGCTCAGGTGTGATTGCACTCGGGTCCCCTTGGGGACATTGGTGACGTGCCCCAGCAGGAGCCTGACAGTGAGCCGCTTGTCAGAATTGCGCTGGAATCCAGGAAATGGATTTTTCTGGATTCTCGAGGTTGCAAACCCCGCCAGCTGAAACTCTTAGAGATCTAAGGCAGTGAGCGCTCCGGGAACTCCCGGGAGCCCGCGTGGCCCATGTGGACTTTGGTCTGCTGCACAGCCTCCTCTAGGAGGCCGGCGCTGGCGTTCAGAAGCCTCCTTCGCATCCAGTCCCACACACCTGCGAGGCTGGGCACCCGGTGAGCAGCTGACACTGCCACAGAGAGCTGCTCTTGCCCCAGCTCTGTGACCCCCAATTAGCGTCTCTGGGTAACCCCTAAAGTGACACACTCAGCAGGACCCCTCGTGGATACCTCACTGCTGATCACTCATGAATCTCCCAGCTAGTCCTACAGAGCCAGGGGTACGAGATCGACCTGAAGCCAGAGGGCTGGGAGTCCCCGCTCGCCCAGGCCGGGAACCTGTCACCTTGGAGCAGGTGCAGAATCCCACGGGGCGTGGGTGGGTGTGGTGCATCACCGGAAACTCAGCTGTCACTCAAAGGGAGCAGTGGACAGTGGTCAGACAGAGGCTCCCGTCCCGTGAGGATCTCCAGACACTTTGAGGGCGAACTTCTGTTGACCCCGTAGCCCACAGGCCATATCTGATCCACTGTGTGACTGTGCCCCTCAAAAGCTGACCGCAGTTCCCACGATCTTAAACATCTCTGTTTAAGCGGCTCTGTGTGGCCGCTTACTGTTCTTCCCACAGCTGTCGTGTTGCAAGCCCTGAAGTGTCCACTCTCTGACCCTTAGAGACGGTGGCCCCATACATGCTAACGCAGTTAGGGCATGCAAGTGCCTGGTCTCTATCCTGCTCACTTCAGGAGCATAAGACGTTCAGATGCTTTGGAAAACAGACCCCCTGGGAGGATCCAAGATCCCACTGGGCTCGTGGGCAGCGCGAGCGTCCTCCTCGAAGCCGGGTGCTGCTGTCTTGAAGGGGAGGGAGGCGATGGCTAGTGCTGCGCTCTGTCCTTTGTCTACGAGCCGCTGCAGAGCTGCAGTGGGGATGCTGGAGGCACCCCAACCTCGCCGGCCAAGTCTCTGCGGCCCAGCGTGGAGCCGGGGTTCTGGGTGCTTGTGTGACATCCTCATGACGCACGTAAGTGCTCGTGTGACGTCAGCGCTCTGCTTCCCTGGAACGTGCAGCTCGACTCTGCCGTGCAAAGTGTCGGCAGCGTCTTGGGGCGCAGAGCAGCAGGCGGCCAGTGGGCAGCTTGGAGGAACTTCTGGGCTCCGGCTCCATATTTTCTGAGCTTTGGGGCCGGCATCCGAGGGTGCAGTTCTCCCCTGATGTGAGGAGATGGTAACCACACCCCGCGGCTTCCTCTTGGGCTTTTTCACTGGACCGAGTTTGCAGCTGGCGCGTGGATCTCACTTCTTTTTCCGTCCCCGTCCTCCCCTGTCCTCCCTCCATCTCTTGGACCCCTTCCTGCTGGTCCTACTTGCCACCACCGTCTTCTGCTTTGTTATTTGTGTTTCGGGCTTCCCTTCTGTACTGTTGGGCGGAGGTGAATGAGCCGCTGTGGAAATCACTGTGGAGATTCTGCAGAAAACTGAACCTGGGGACCCCATTGACCCAGCCGTTCCCCGTCCAGGTGTCTCCCCAGAAGAGCGACGGCCACTGCGTCACAGGGACCCGTGCCGCCCATGTTCGGCGCAGCACCACGTGTAACAGCTGCACTGTAGACGCCGCGTGCATCTGCAAAGCTTTTACCTTTCTCCTGGAGTGAGCTTTGGCGCTGTAGCCAGCGGAAAGGTAGATAAATGCCCGATGGGAGTAACACAACCACAGCTCACTCAGAAGATGAGAAATTACTTTGAAAAACAGAACTCGGAGGGAAGTCCGGTGCTACCCCTGTGCAGCCCGGGGGCAGCTGGCCAGGCCTGGAAAAATTCGGTAAACTTCCCACATCGCTGCTCACGGTGAAGGAAATCCGCTTCAGAGAGGTCCGCAGGGGAAGTTCCCGCCCTAACCCTGACCTCGGCTGCTCCCTCAGGCCTGGGCGGAGAAGCCAAGGGCACCGGCCCCTGTCAGCCCCTTTCCCCAGAGCTGCAGGGCCCAAGCCGCTGAGAAAGAGCAGGCGCAGTGGGACGTACTGTCCACCCTCCCGAGAGGCCCCCATCGAGGCAGAAGCCCCGCCTGCCTCTGCCCGGCCACTGTCCCCCTCCACCCAGGCCCACCGAGGGCCACTGGGGTTTGGAGCAGAGACTCAGATGCAGAGGAGATGGGGAGATGGCCCTGAGGACAGTGGGTGCACATGGAGGGACACCGAGGACGGCTGACCCCAGCTGTCACACCTGTGGGACTGGGGACACAGGGCCCTGCGCATGGCTCCTCCCGCCTCATGCGCACAGGGGCGGCCTGGGCTCTTCTCTGTGCCTCCCGCCCCTGCCCCTGCCAAGGCCTGGGGCTGGAGCTGCTCCCGGGGCGAGGTCCCTGCGCGTCCCTGACCTGGGTTCTCTAGAGCGGCCCCCAGCTGTGCTCCTCACCGCCCTCAGGTGGCAGCCTCCAGCCAGGCTGGGTTGATCTGTGAACCCTTCCCCGGCCCCTCTCCCTCTCCGGTGCCCTCCTCCCTCACTTGCTGGGCACAGGGACCCGTGTGGAGCCCGGGGTACAGTCCTCACCCATAGCTCCAGTGCTCAGCTGCAGGTGATAGACAGGGGACGCTGTCTCTGGGCACCAGGAGGCCCAGTTGCGATGTCCTGTGTGCTGGAGAAAGTGCAGGCATGATGGTCCGCACCAGTAATCCCAGTACTCTGGGAGGCTGAGGCAGGAGGATCCCAAATCGAAGCCCAGTTTGGGCAATTTAGTGCCTTGATGAGAGCCTGTCTCTAAATAAAAAGTAAAGGGCTGGGGATTTAGCTCAGTGGCTCAAAAGCTTGCCTGATAAGCGCAAGGTTGTAAGTTCGATCTCCGGTATCAAAACAAAACAAAACAAACAAAAAAAAAAAACAATAAATAAAAAGTAAAAAGCCAGGTGGCTGGCGCATGCCTGTAATCCCAGCAATTAGGAGGCTGAGGCAGGAGGATCGTTGCAAGTTTGAAACCAGCCTGAGCTACAAAGTGAGCTCAAGGCCAGCCTGAACTGCACAGCAAGACCCTGCCTCAAAAAGACCAAAAAAAAAAAAAAAAAAAAAAAAAGTGTAGACAGGGCTGGGGTGTGGAGTAGCTCAGGGTGGAGCGCTCCTGGGTCCAACCCCAGAACAGCAGATCAGTGAGCAAAGCCACATGGGAAGTGGTGCTTGCTGGCTTCTCGAGAATGCTGGCCAGCCCCGCGCTCAGCAGAGACTGCGGGTGGGGGGGGGCCTCAAGGTGACGGGAAGATGTTTGTTCAGTTGAAAAATGACTCTGCGCACAGGATAATTGTGTCCTTGTCGCAGCTGGACGTCTACTCGGATTAAATTGAAAAACGGCCCTTCAGTCCGGCTAACTGACCCCGAATTTTGCCTGAGAAGCAAATCCGAGCTGCAGACGAACCTGAGCTCGCGGCGGGCAGGGCGCAGTTTGGCTGATGGATCTTCGGCCCCAGCTCCCAGCACGGGCACGAAGCTGACACCGGACCACGTCCACCTCTGGGCCCCCACGGAGGCAGGGGGGAGCAGGAGCAGGCGGTGCCCAGCCTCAGGACGGTGACACGTGTGGCTTAGGAGCTGAAGACTGAGCTTCGGTCTGGGTCTGGGCGGGGGGGGGGGGGGAAGCTGTCCAGGTGAGAGGGGCCCGTCTGGACGCACAGCTTGGCGCCCTGCACCGGCGCTGACCTCACTGCCCCCTGGACCCTGCGGCCCTCACGGCGAACGCAGTTTCTGAAGCAAAGGAAAGGAGTGTGGCCTGCAGTGGCCAGCGTGTGCCTGCAGGCCGCTGTGTCTGTGCTTCTGCAGCGGCAAGGAGCACTTCATCCCCTGGGAATCAGAAAGCAAAGAGCTCTGCGTCCTCAGGAAAGGGCCCCCCAGGCCGCCCAAGGGGTACGAATTACCAAGAGGGCCTTTCCGTGTGGCCTCTGACCTCCCTCAGGCCCTCAGAGCCTCTTGTGTCACTGCGACCTCCTCTCACGGAGAGACCTTGTGCAGTGCGGAGCCTGCCCAACTGTCCTGCGCAGCCCTTGCAGACCAAGCAAAGCCCTCTTTCCTCACGTAGCAGCAGACACCGTCTGTGTGTCCTCCTAACAGGCCGGGTTTTAACATCAAACCGAGGACTCTGGCCTGGGCTGTGCCAGTGTCACAGGGTGCCGTGGCTCTCACGAATGGCTTGAGGGTTTCCGTGTCCCTTTTCTTTGCTTCCTTCTGGAGGTGCCAGGAGAGGCTGCTTGAGGCAGCCAGGGAGTGTGGGAGCCGCAGCTGTTGCTTTCGGGACCTCTCCTGCCACCCAGCAGCATCGGTTCCGAAGTCCTCTCCTGTCCCCGGGAGCCGGCGGCGGGTCACCCACGGACACGATCGCCATCAGGCTACGCGAAGTGTTTAGGGCTCTCACAGCCCTCAGCGTGGCCGAGGACGGCCCAGCCTCAGACCCACGCTCGCCTGGTGTGCGCTTCTGCCCTGGGAGTCTGGGCACCCGCTGAGGGAGCTCCCAGAGCTGCAGGCCGTAAACTCTTGAAGCTGAAAGAGAAGCGTTCATTGGGGGTCTGTCTCCCAGGACCTTGGGTGGGCGCGGCGTGGAAGGAGAATTCATCCTGGTGTTTTGCCCCTTAGATTAATGTAAGAACAGCGGGTGAGAGGAGATTTCTTTCATTCTGTATGGATTTTTGTTGCAGACTGAAAAAGGTCAACAGCAGCGCATTCGTTTATTTCACTGAACATCGTTCCTGTTGTCTTCCAAAAGCTCTCAGGGGCTCCTTCCCTGGACGCTTTCGGGGCCACCTGCCCCCAGGGGACCGCTGAGCCCCGTCTGGCTCCAGGGGGTCAGAGCAGCCCGCAGTCTGACCTCGGGGACCTCGGGGGAGCCCGGCAGCTCGCACTCCTGCTCCCGTTGCCTTAATCCCACCCCAGCCCTGCTCCGGGAGCTTCCTTTTACCCATGAGCTGTGTCCTCAAACCGAGAACAAAAACCCCACCGCCACACGTGTACCCTGCAAGAGTCCCAGAGGCAAGGGCCAGGCACCCCCACCCCGTCAGCTCTACTGTTCCCAGAGAGAGGTGAGCCGCGCCGCCCCCACAGGCTCACGGGGCAGGAAGAAACCCCTCCATCCACTGTTTAAAAGAGCTTTATTGGCTTAGCCGAGCAGGTGGTGGACACCTGTAATCCCAGCAGTCAGGAGGCTGAGGCAGGACGATCGCGTTGAGCTCAAGGCCCACAGGAACTACACAGTGAGACCCTGTCTCAGAAAACCAGAAGACTTATCGGATTATAACCGAGGTACCGGAGATGAGCCCAGGATGAACGGGGACAGACACACACCCCAGTCCAGTCCTGGAGGTGTCCATCAGCTCCCCGAGGGATGGCGTGGACTGGGAGGCAGTGGGGCCTGGAAGCACAGCTCCCTGGGGGCGAGTCCTTGAGGGGACACCGGGACCGGCCCTGTGTGCTGTCTGCTTCCTGCGTGCTCGGCCCCAACGCTCCGTGTCACCGCACACCCAGCAGCACGGCCCACAGCCGCATGTGTGCTCACGTGTGAGGGGGACGCTGTCCATAGAGCTCCCTCCTGGCAAAGGACCCCACATCCTGCGGCTAACTGCAGGGGTGATGCCGTGTGGCGGATCCCAGACCTGCCTCCCGGTGTCCCCACATCCTGTGCCCACTTTGTGGCCCCATCACCTCTGGGAGGCACCTGTGCGCTCCTGCTGTGACGAGCAGGAGAGTGAGGGGAGACCCCAGCGCCCGGCCTCCAGGTGGGAGCGGCCTCACCACTCCCCGTGTCCCCAGCCTCGCCCCTGCGGTACACGGGCGGGGACGCCCTTCTCTTTGGGCTCTGTGGGGCTGCAGTGTACAGACGCCAGGCATTCTGGGCCCCTCAGGCTGCTGGTGGGCACTAAGGCTACAAACGTGGGGTACAGGTGTCCCCTCCACCCTGCATTCGCGTCTGGGGCCGCACGCAGGGTCATGTGGCAGCTATGTCGCGGACTCACCCTTCCTCCTCCTCCCGCTCCTCCTCTTCCTCCTCATCTTCTTCCTCTCCTCCTCCTCCCCACCCCAGGTTCTCCCAGGCTTCCCTGCCACAAGCTTTCCTTACGCTGCAGCCGTGCGCAGCGGCCTTCTGTGCATTTACCCTGTGCGCCGCGGTTTGCGGTTTACGTACAGCTCGGATCCCCCCTCAGTGCTTGGAGGGATGGTCACTCAGCCAGACCTTGCAGCCTGTGGTAGTCAGGGGCTGTGCGGAGAACAATTACACACAGGACACAGACTTTACATTATTTATGATGGTCACCCAGAGTTTAACACAGGAAAGTGCAGGAAATCTGTCCACGACACCAAAGACACAGAACATTCAGCCGAGCCCACAGCAATGTCCTGCATGAGTCCAGCTGAAGACCTAGAGCCCAGGACAGTGCCTCCCACAGGTCCAAACTGGAGTCTAGAGCCCACAGGAAGGATTCACGCCAGTCTTTTTTACAGATCGATGCTGAGAAGGCCCAAAGGTGAGTGGTGGAAGCTAGAAAGTCTATGCCAGCGGGGTGAAGGAGCTGTGCTGGTAGGCTGAAGGTTCTACGCTGGAGCCAAGAAGTCACACTCACAACAAACACCGGGGCCATCCTGGAACGCACCACAGCCATCCTCAGTGACACGGAGGTCCCAAGCGTCTCCAATGATAAGAACAGTGGAGCACATGCCAGGAAGCCAGTGTGACGAGTTCATCCTGGAGACCAAGCAGCACACGCCTTCCCCTCCGGAGCCAGGCAGCAATGCTGGATGTGAGAGCCAGAGCTCCCCAAAGTGAACCCCAGCCACTCTCAGTAACAAGGTCACGAGCTCCTCTGATGACAATGGTCGAACTCACGCTCGGGAGGCTGGTCATGACGAGCTCCTCCAGGAGGACCACTGGCTCAAACAGCAACACGTAGGAGAACCCACAACGCCTCACTCTTCTCCTCCACATCTCTTTTTATGCTGGCAACTTTCCTCAGGTGGAACATCTGCGCTCAGCACCGTGCTGATCTAATTAGCTGGCGTTACGTTGACCGCCAGTTTTTAAGCCATAACACAGCCTGTAAGGAGCCCCGGGCTTGGGCTCGGACCTCAGCCTGGCCCCTTCTCCTTGCCCGTGACCACTCCAGGAGCAGGGCTCCGGTGCAGACGCCGCAATCGCAGGCTGTGTCTTCTTTCTCCTAACCCACTTTTGCAGCCCTGCTTTTCAGGCCCCTGCTTGGTGCCCGCAGCCCCACACAGCCCTGCTTCTGAGCAATGCCACCGTGGAGACAGGGCCCCCCTCCAAACACTCCCCAGGGCACCTGGAGTGGACCAGTTTGGCCAAGTGCACGAGGGACATTTTCCTCCCCGTGACCCAGTTTCTCTGCAGCTTCGTGGCTGAGTAGGAACGTGGAACTCAGTCAGCCAGAGACAATGTCACGCAAAGTTTGGGGGCTGCTTTTAGCTGAGATAGTAAGGTGAGTTTCCTGCAGTGACAGTGCCTCCTGCAGAACCCTGCATAGCTCCCCGCTCTGCATGGGGGTCTGACCTGGTCCTCCGTCCTCAGCTTCACACCGGGTGGAGGAAGGAACTGGACACTGGGTCCCCCTCCAGGGCTGCGAGGGACCAAAGGCTGAGCAGTGCAAGCCCCACCTCTTCCCGGACCCCTGCCTGGCACACTCTGTGCATAAAATGCTGTCACGTCTTTGGTCTTTGACGCTCACACCTTTCTTAGAGACGGATACTCAGTCCAGGTGCTTCCCCAGTGTGTCTGTGTGACGCGGGACACCCAGGCGAAGAAGGCCAGGCAGCAGCTGGCAGGGCTTCGGGAACCTGCATCCGGGCCGAGGGCTGTGCAGCCAAAGGCTGCTGCGTCACCCAGAGTCTCTCCACCCTGAGTCACAGCCCCCTGGTCAAAGCCACCTGCTGTCTCGTTCCGTGCCCTGCAGCCGCCGCAGCGGGGACACAGCCTGTCCTCTCCCCGGGTTACAGGCGGGGCCTGGGGTTGTGGCCTTCTCCAAATCCCACCTTCAGCCCAGAACTGGTTACTGTACAGAGCCAGAGGAGGCGGCGGCTGGGGTGACAGCGGCGATGGTGCTGGCGATGGTTACAGTGGTGGTGCAGGATGGCGGCAATCGTCTGGGTCGCTCTCTTGGCCCTGGGACACAGTCCCCAGCATTCACAGCTAAAGGAGGAGAGGTCTATTTTGGACTCAGCTTTGAGCGGTTTCAGTCCACAGTGAGCCAGCCTTGCGGCAGAAACAGCAGGACCGAGGGCACAGCACAGGAGAACTGCTCACCCCATGGGGGTCAGGAAGCGGAGGGAAGGCAGGGGCCAGCGGGAGAGGGCCCGCCCAGGCCACGCCCCCAGGGGCTGTTGCGTCTGACCAGGCCCCGCCTCCTCATAGGAAGGCAGCCTCAGAGCGCTCGTATCCCACCACCCTCCACAAGCCCCGCCCTCAACACTAAGGCTTTGGGGGACATCCAGATCTAAACCGTAATAGTTATGATGACAGCGACGGCCACGGTGATTGATAATGATGGTGGCGATGGTGGTAGCAATGGTGTTGATGGTGATGGTGACAGTGATGATGGTGGTGGTGATGGTGACGGTG